>JAQZBX010070682.1:0-15362 GCA_029593785.1 Cabassous unicinctus
TGCCCTCACAAGGAGGCCTCGGGAGGCGAACTCGGGCCTCCCATATGGTAAACGGGGGCTCTATCCACTGAGCCACACCCGCTTCCCTAGGGCCTGTTTTTCTACATCCTCACAAACACTTCTTGTTATCTGACACACGACTCAGGTGAAGTGGTATTTCATGATGGTTTTGATTTGCATTTTCCTGATAACTAATGGTGTTGAGCCTGTTTTCATGTGCTGACTGGCCATTTGTATATCATCTTTGGAGAAATGTCTATTCAGAATCTTTGCCCATTTTTAAATTGGGTTATTTGTCTTTTCATTGTTAAGTTGTAAGAGTTCTTTGATACAAGTCCTTTATCAGAATATGATTTGAAAATATTCTCCCGTTTTGTGAGTTGTCTCTTCACTTTCTTTGAAGCACAAAAGTTTTTAGTTTTAATGAAGTCCAGTTTATCTATTTTTGTTGTTGTTGCTTATGCTTTGGGTGTCATAGCTAAGAATCCACTGCCAAATTCAAGGTCAGAAAGATTTACCCCTCTGTTTTTTTCTAAGAGTTTTATAGTTTGGGCTCTTACATTTTGGCTTTTGATGCATTTTGAGTTAATTTTTGTATATGGTGTGAGGTAAGGGTCCAACTTCATTCTTTTGCATGTGGATATCTGGTTGTACGAGCATGTTTATAAAGGAAAAAAAAGAGCTGTGGATTGATGTGGACATCCACCAAGTCACATCTCAGCCCAGTCCAGTTAACCTTGGAGGTCCATTGGCCAGTAGGAGCAGGACTAGTAGGGTCGACTTTGGCAACGGGGGGGCTGCTCCAGCTTCCATAAGCTCAGTCTGCCTGCCATAAAGTGTAACTCTAAACCTCATAATGTGCTCCCATTAAGTAAATGAAATAATAACCAATGTGCTACTGATTTTCATCACTCTAATTTATACTTATCTCTTACCTTCCTATTATCTCCTTGCCTTTTGGACAGAAGTAGCGTATAATAGAAAGAGAATTGACTTGATCATCAAAAGACTAAGAGCTGATTCTCTTGTCACCCTTGTGACCTAAGGCAAGTTGTTAAACCTCTCTGAACCTTAGTTTTTTCATCTCTAAAGTGGGATGATGATACCAATCTCTCTGTATTATCGAATGGATTAAAGGAAGCAACTCCAGGAGTAGGAAAGCACAGCATACTTGGTATATAGTTGTCATCCAAAACACATTTATTCACTCTCCTCACCTCCCCTATTGATCAAGCTAAAGACTAAATGTGTGTCTGATGCTTCAGATCATAGAGGCCAGAACCCTGGAATCCCACACAAAAGAAAATTCCAAAGACATCAAACCCCCTCCTCCCCTCAGACTATCCTGTGCTGGCCCCATTCCTCCACCCAAGAGCATTTACCACAGGATGTCTTGGAAAAGGATCATGCTCAGGTGTACCTTGACTGGGTCGAGAGTGCTCTCGGGAGGTGCCCAGGGCTAAATCTCTCTCAGTGTTGTAAGTGGTGCTCCTGGTGCCTGGCAGGAGACATTTGATTGGAAAGAAAACTTGTAGCCATAGGACTGAGTAGGCTCCCTATCCAGAGCAGCCTAAATGTAGGAACAGAGGACTCCGAGTGTGGTTTGAGATTTACCCCTGGGCCTGAAATTCCTTCCATCAGTGCCTTGCCTTTGGGCTAAGGCCTGGTGTCCTTGCCAGGATCTAAAATCTTACCTGGGATGAGCAGCAGAGAGTGAGTGGATGTGCAGGCCCTGGGAGGAGTAAGAACTGAGGTGCAAAACACGGCAAAGCACCATAACCCGTGAGGCATCATTGGCAAAAATCATAGACTGTTAGAGCTGAGAGGAAGGGCCCATAGGAATCTTCTGTCTAATGCTCTCGTTTTTCAAAAGAAGACAGCTCAGGCTCAGAACCCCAGAATGACTTCACCAAGTCCATGCAGCAGGGAGCAGGGGAAAGAGGCACCTACTACGCATGCCATTAGGCCGTGAAGCCAGGGAACCTAGAACTGAAACACTGGGATGCAGAGGGTAGTGGAGTAAGTGCCAAAAAAGAGGCTGAGTGTTCAGGTCAAGAGCTGTCTTGTGGGGGTGAAGAAAGTGGGAACAGGCTGAGGAGGAACCCCAAAGTCGAGAGCAAGCCCCTCTGCTTCCCTGTTTCTATGACTGCTTCATAGATACATTCTATCTCTGCTGAAACATCAGGGGTGGAAGAAAGAGGAAATCTAAGCCCCAGGCCTGGCTGTGCTACCCAGGGGCCCCCCTGGACCACCACTTCCCCCTCTGAACCTTGGTCCTCTCATGGCTAATCAGACAGAAGCAAAGTGGGTGAATTCTGGGGTCCTGTGGTTCTGTCCAGTCTCCAGGAGAAAGACCAGGTGGAGCAGGGGACAGTAAATTAATCTGAGGATGAACAACTCTATGGGAACATATTTAGAAATAAGTTTGGGGGGGTTGGTTTTTTAAAGTTCCACTTTTTAAATTTTTTTCTTTTGGTAACATGTTTGACCTGATTAATAGAAAGCCTAATGTACAATATTAGGAGATAATTGCAATGGATGAGAGCCTCTTGAGTAAATTAACTCTTATTACCTGGAAAACAGTTATAAGAGGCAATAAATTATTAGGACAACACAATTAGCAGCCCCACAATAAAATTGGGTTTCATGTGTGTAAATGTCGGACTCCCCCACCCCCCAGCCCTCCGCCCCCTGCTGAGAGCCTGTCAAGTTTAAGGGTATGTGTTTGAGAGGATTGCTGTGCCCTTTTGTGTTCGCAGGAGTGTGTTAACATGCAGCAGGGCTGACATATCCCAGGCTAGACCGGAGCAATGAAATAAGCTTTCCGCGCCTGAGAACAATGATGCCTGTGTCACAGCCAGTGAATGGCTGTTTCAGTACCTTGTAACTAATAGACTCTCACCAAACGTTGGTCAATCGGCTGAGTGATATTGAGGCTGGGTCTTGTGATTCTGTTTAAAGACTGTTTCTAGCACCCCCACCCTTGATTTAGAAACTGCAATTGTTTTGTGTTTAAAAAGACTTATTTTCATCAAGCTACAGGTTCTACATTAGCGTGGGCAGAGTTGGAATCAAAGGAGGCTGGAAGGTTCCACTGCAGTAGCATATAAGCTCTATGAGCCCAGTTGATCTCTTGCGTTTGTTGTCAATGCATGGAAGAAAACTCTCCTGCCCCGGAGCTGGCCCAAGCTTAGTTCAATTAAGGTAATGGGATCCGGGGACCCATCTCACTGAGTCTACAGATCATTTGCTTGTTAAATAAGGAAAATTCCCGAGAATTATTTTGCCGTGATCTGAAATAAACTGGCATTTACTTGCACTGACCTTTTAGTATTTCTATCAACTAAAGCATTTTTCCTCCACTGCTGCATTACAAGCAGGATTCAAATTCCTACTAGCAAGGAAAAAAAAAAAAGAAAAAAACACAAATCCTAGGGTCCACCATTGTCAGTGATCAATGTTTTATTTTTGTCAGGTTGGCTGTTTCAACCACAAGCTTAAAGTATTACCAAATAAGCTAGAAATACTAGACTGACGAGAACTAGCGCTAAGAAGACAAATTTATCCATTGAGTAATTGAAAAAAGTTGCCCTAGAGCATGGGACTTTGTGTGTGCGCGTGCGCGCCCAGCTTTGTGGGGGGCTTTTTTATATCCCCAGATAATTTTGTGATAGTCTGTCTGTGACTTCTTCAATGATGATAAATGTGCCATCTGATCTTTTAGAAGAATAAACAGTTCCTTGTTAATTAATTTATACAGCTGTCAGTGCAGCTTTCTCGCTCTTCGCACTCTAAGTGTTTCCCTGCCATAGATTTTCTTGCCGTTTCTGGCAAACCTCCAGTGAGAGCCTGGGATTTATTAGGCTGACTTGGTGCGAAGTCTATTGATTGTGGCCCCGAGGGTAGGAACTAAATAGAGTCGGAGCAACAAGTCAATAACACCATTGTTGCCGCCGCCTGCATTCACTCGGGAGCGAGATTGTTTTACAGCAGCCCAGGGTAATCACGGGCAGATCGGCGTGTTCAACACGCGCCGCGGCGCCGGAGCCGAGCACTGTTTGAAAGCTTTCCGTGGGATCGCTGGAGAATCGGGGTGGGGTACATGGCTTATGAACCCTGTGAACTCCGTCATCACAGCTTAAAGGTTTCAATGTTAGTTTTTAACATCTGCTGCAACCTCGGGGCGCTCAGAAGCAGCTCTGGTGCCAGCGCAGGCAGAGGCGCGGTCTGGGCCAGAGCACCGGGCGCCTTGTTCTGGTCCGTGTCCCAGAAACAGGATGGTTATGAGCACAGCACTTGCCTCCCCGCTGTTGTCTGTCGTCCCTCCGTCCAGCTGTCCAGCCAGACAGCCATCTGTGTGAGGTGCTGGCCAATGGTGCCACCCCTAGCTCCTCCTACCCCAGAATATGTTCAGCATGACCTTTCCAAGAGGAGCTCTGGCAACTCACATGGAGGAAGTCATGTCATCTTAGTTTTCTCTCTCCCACATCTTTAGTTGTACTGGCTTAATTTTTAAAACCCTCTTCCCAAGGCTTGCTTCAAAAGAGAAACCAAAAGAATCATGTCTTTCGAAGCTCTTCCTTCCTAATTGGGAGAACTTCAAAACTCTGACATCCACGTACTTGATGACTGGTTTGTTTGCTTCCAGAAAGCAAAACCAAAGTCCAGGCTCATGCCTGTCTCTCTTTTGCAGTTTGAAGAATCCTAGCTAGGCCTCGTGGTGGAAACCTATTTCTGTACATGGAGAACCAGAAAATGACGAAGCGGGTCCTAGCTGTGTTTGGGGCTAACCGTCCCCCCACACTGGTCGTGCCTGGTGGTGGTACAGTGGCTGAGGTGGGGATGGACGGCTTCGGCCCCTGGAACAAAGCTCCAGGACCTTGGCCCACAGTTCAGGTCCTGAAGTGATCATTGACAAATAAATGCCCTTCCTCTTCGGAGCTGGGAAGGTGGAGACAGCCACTTATTACACAGAAAGTTTATCTTTTGGGTCTTTGACATCGGGCATTATGAGGAAAAGGCAACTTCTAAGGTTTCTAAGCCAGAAAAACAAGACTTCACCATAAGGATTTTTTTCCAAGAGTAAAATCTGCATGGTGGAGAGCCCTTCTCCGGTGGTCCTTGGTGACCCTCTCATTTCCTTTCCACGCCTGGCACGCATTCATGCAAAGAGCCGGGCTCACCAGTCTGGGCCCAAGATCTGGGCATGCCGGCGTTTCCACCCGGTCTCCTCAGGCCTCAGGTTTTTGGACACTGTGGTGTTTGTCCTCTGCCTCCTTCCCAAGGAACTGCCGAGGTTAAATCCAATGCTGCCTGGATTGCCATTTCACTTTCACAGAGGAGAATAGGAAGTACTGAGGACAGCATGTCCCTTGAAAACCTCATGGAGCACACATTACTCTCAAAAAGTTGCCTTTTTACATACATGACTTGGAGTTATCGGTCACCTGGATAAGCACTGCCACATTGTTCACCTCATTTTCACGTTGCAGGACTGAAGAACCTGGGAAGGCTTAGGGAAAGGCAGTTGCCTCTAAGCAGTTGTTTCGGTCCTTCTGCTGAAGCCGCTAAGCCTGCGTGTCCCCACCCAGCCTGCCAGGCAGAGACCACCACAGCCGTTGTAAATGATGCCTGGTTGTGGTTTAATCTGCACGTCTACACAGGAATCTACCCAGAATCTGTGTCTTTCACAGAATGTTATACTTTAAAGAATTTAATTAGGGGGCGGATGTGGCTCAAATGGTTGGGCGTCTGTCTTCCATATGGAGGGACCTGGGTTCGATCTCCAGGACCTCCCGGTAAAATAAAATATAAAAATTAAAAATAAATAAATAAAATTTAAAAAAAGAATTTAATTATTCTGCTACAGGACTAAGAGTTGTCCCTGTTCACTCCTGTTTTACTGAAGGAATCCTTGGCAAATCTACAGCAAAATATAACAATCGGGGGAGTTTTTTAAAAATTTTCTTGCAGTCTGATTTCCATCCACCTTAATGAAAGGTTCTGAAGCATAGAGCCATTCGATCAGGTAGCAGTCCTTCAGGAATTTTGCACTTGAAAGATTTGGCAATACTAACCTACAACATATGACGGAGCGGGGCTTCCTTCTTCCTCTCCTGGAGACGTAAGTAGCTTTCTCGTCAGGCATTTGTTGTCTGAATGAAGAAACTCCTGTTCAGTCTGCTTAGGGTCAACTCTGTGATCCTAGAGTTTTTGACATGCCAGGATAACCTAAGAGTCGATAAGCTTTGGCACAGGAAAGAAAGATGCAAGAGAAGTTTGGGAGCTGTGTGACACGTTTTTCCGAAAGAAAAAATAATAATAACGATAATCCAAGTTGATTTGTTGAATACTTTCACATTCTCAAAGAAGATGCTTTTGTTTGGGTGGCTGTGGAAACCTCACGTTTGCTTTATCACAGCTTGAAGAGGCAAAAGAGGTAAAAATACCAACGAATACACACATTTGTAGTTTTTTGCATGATATTACCGGTATCTTATCTCGAGATTGCCAAGAGTGGAGGCCAGATATTTTCAGTATTATACACTCTTCTAAGTGTCAGAGGTAGTCAGCATCTTCCTGGGAGGACTAAACAGCTGACAATAATAGCTTTGTGAATTTACTAGATGCTGAGAAGTCAAAGGAAGTGGTGTGTGAGCTGTAAGAGTGGCTGCTGGGTTTATCTTTTTAAGGGAAGACTAGATTTTGACACAGAGACAAGCATGGCAGTGACACTGCAGTTGTGAAATGACCAGTGATTTGTTTGATTGCCACCAATAAAACAAATCTATTGTGAATACATCCACATAAGGAGGTTTCCCTCTTTTTCACCTTATGGTTCAGGTTATTCCAAATTCATATGTATTCCTGAGCCTAATGGTATAGGAACAAGACTTCTTTTCAGCTGTTTCACATAATGTAGACTTGAATTCAGATAACGTCCTCTAGTCCGGTTAGTACATGCTCACCCCCTTTAAAAAGAAAAAGAAAAAACCACCATATAGGAAAAAATTTTCTTTGGCAATCAAATCTGCTTCAGCAACTACAGCCAGCATACATTTTTCATCCCTTTGATTATTTTTCTTTGTTTCCTGAATGCTATGGATTGGAATAACCTGAAAATAAGTATCTGAAGGATTACATGCTCACAAAAGCAGCTGAAACTGTAGAGAGAAAAAAATATATTTTTAATATTGCTCTTCTGTAGAAGCCCTCGTGCCCTGGACAGCCTCGTTCCTCATTTGCATTGTGCCATTGCTGCTAAGAGCACCCCTGTTCCTTAGATTTCTCATAGATTATTTTACTGTTACAAGTTTTTTATTACTTATTCAAGTTCTGAGTTATCGATGTTCATTATTTAATTATAAACTTATATGTACGCCTGGAATTTTAATAATTGAGGATTTAGGTAGTGAAAAAGGAATCAAGCAATTTCATTTGCAGTTTGCTTAAATGCTTGCATGCTATTTCCGAATAAAACTTTGTGAGCCTTTGGAAACAAAATTAAAAGTACGTCCATTTTTCTCGTTGGCCCTTGTTCAGAAGGCACATCCAGTTGAGGTTTCTTACAATAGCCATCATTTACCAAGTTCCACCCGTGTACTAGATACTGGACTAAGAGCTCGATGTGTGTTATCTCATTTAATCCTTACATTAACCTTATCAAGCAGGTATTGTTCTTCCCATTTTATAGATTAGGAAACTAAATATAGGAAAGGTGATAACTTGCCCAAAGCCGTGTGGTTAATAGAAATCCTCACCTGGGGCCACAAGGCCGGCACCATCTGACCTCTGCCTCCTCTCCAGCTCGCCTCCCCACCATCATCCTTCTGGCTTCCTGCTCTCTGGGTACAATGTCTTCTCAGCTCCACCCAGATGCCACTCTGGATAACCAGTCTTTGCACATGCCACCTGCCTGGGTCCTTTCCCGTTCCCACTCACGCCTCCCTCTTCACTTCTTTAACTCAGTTCATCCTTCAGATCTCAACTCACATCGTCACCTCCTTAGAGAAGCCCCTCCTGACCCCTTAAACAAAGTCAGTCCTGTGGCAGCCATGGAGGTGCAGCCATAAAGCTGCGAGCACTTAGTCTGCTCCACATGTTGGCAACTTCCAGGCCCATCTCAGCATCAAAGCCGAGCCCAGTTCTTCCTTGGCGGCCCCCGGCAATGACCGAGCACCATGGTGGGGTCCTAGGGCCTGGCCATTTCTGCCCAGTATGGGCCTCCTCTCCTGGGCTGCCTTTGCTCCAGAGCACCTCGTTGGGTTGCCTGAGACTCTTTGACCAGCTGAGGCTCCAGCTGCCCAATCTTGCGTCTTCCCCTCTTTGCTTTCACAGATGTCAGATCTGCATGACAGTCTGAAGGCTGTCTCTGTCCATGCCTGCTTCCTTCCCATTTCATAGGTCAGCGACGTTACCCCCTCCCCATAAACCTCTCGCACTCAGGACTCCGGTTCAGAGTCTGCTTTCCTGGGAGGTCTGTTTGACAGAAGTCCCCTCTTCTAGACCCTCTTAGAACTCCACCTTTTTCCTCTGTAGAACTTAGCACAGTTTGGAATTGTATATTTTGTGTGTGTGTGTGTGTGATTATTTTGTTAAGGTCTGTAAGCTCCGTGAAGACAGGGACAAGTCTGATTTTGCTCATCATGGCATCCTCAGACTTAGAATTCTTGCCTTTTACCCCAGGGTAGCGAGACTTGTGCTCTGAGCTGGAGCCAAATCACCTCCCATAGCCCTGCTGTGGTGCTCGTTTGGCCCCGCGTGTCCCGCCTGTAGCCAGTGGAGCTCTGAGGCTTGAAAGCAGCACTGCCAGTGAACAGTGCGACCTAAAGCTAACTTGGAAGGCATGTTGGAAAAGGACATTGCAATGAAGCTTGGATCAGGCCAGCCCCTTTGTTAAGGCCCCTTGGCTCCTTTTCCCTGCGTGGAAGTGCATGCCCTTTCTCCTTGAGGAAAAGATAGGACTTTAGCGTTTCCAAGGCCTTCTGAGTGAAAACATCTGTATCCGATTTTTCCTGTCGCAGCGTATTAGTGAAGTCCTGCTAAGGAGCAGCTTGTAGTTGACAAGACTCTCATCGCAAGGTGTCACTGCCATCAGCTGGAATTATAGTGGGACCATTAGCACTGGTGCCCTAGCCAGATGCCAGTCTGGGTAATTGCATCTGGTCTACCTAAATTCCCTCTGGACTTCCCATCGGATGCACCATTCTTCATCTCTGCCCTGAAATGCTGGGGAGTGTTTGCTAAGAGGCTTTCAGCTGCTGCCATAGTTCATTCCAAAAATGGAGGCATTCCAGAAGGACCACTTGTTAGGGGGTGTTGTTGGGGGCTTCCTGCTTTGGAGAGGGAGCTGGCCCCTTCCCTAAGGCCGCTTCCCCTTCTATTTTTGATTCCATGAGTCAGTATTGTCACCCTCAAAATACAGTGTTCATGGAACTGCTGAGAGCCTTGAGAATGAAAATACTGCCAGACAGAAAGCCAGAACCTAGTAGGGAAGATGTTTAAATACTCATACAGTCGAAAAATATGGATGCAGGTTTGGATGTCCCTGGGACCCAGAAACAGTCACAGTTGTATTTTCTCTCCAGTGGATTTTCAAGCCATAATTAAGTGAAGACAAAAACACATATATGTTGAACGAAGGGCGTGTAATCTCTGGGATCATTCTGATGTAATTAACCCAGCAGAACTGCATTAAGGCCAACATGAAATGAGTAGAATTTTCCACCATTGATTAAGTTGGGCTCGAAGAGAACTGAGTCTTTGTCTGAAAGCTGCCAAAGGAAAACAACTTTGGGATATTTAAATTCTGGTTGGAAATTGGTGTGAGTAAGGGATATTTAAACCACAGCTGTTCAAGGGCTGAAAACATCTGAGTATATATGCATGTATGCGTGTGTATGTACACACACACACACACACACACCACTGCCTCCTCTAAACATTAGCCAAAGGTGTACATTCCTTCTAAGTTCTCATGATCAACAGATGTAAATGCTCACGGTGTTCAGATGAATTATGGACCCTAATGAGATTTCAATACTGAGCAAACAATAAAAATTTATGCATTGCATAGTTGCCCTGGCCTTTGGCTCCGTGACTAGTATTCCACCCTTTCAACAGCTTCAGTAATATAATATCCAGCTGGCTTTGGAGGTAAGGAGAATTCGAGGGGCGAATTGAAATTGTGAGAAATAATTTGATGGATTACTTTGTCAGAGTAATGCATGGCCTTGGCATAATTACCGTGGCCACCTTGACCCTCGAGGCAGGTGGTGCCGCGGGCCTGCAGGGCGAGGTGCTCCCGCTGCCCTGGCCCCGGAGTCCGTGCAGCCCCAGCTCCCCTGAACTAATGCCGAGCAAGCAGATTCCCATCCTCGTCCAGCGAGCAGCCGGGACAGCCCAAGGGCTGCACTTTTCCCGAGAACTGTCATCTGTGTCAGAGTGAAAGAAACCAAACAAAAGGCAGACCGACCTTGAAATAAAATGGGGCGAAGGCAGAGGAAGGGAGGAACGATATCTTCTAAAGCAATACGTTTAAACACAATTGCGGACACAGGCATACTAATCCTTTTTCCCCTCTTCTTTTTTTTTAATCAATTCAGACCTTGAACTTAATGGTTGTCTGCCTTGTACCTCATAATGTTCAAATCTTAACATGTGATTAATAGCAGAGTCCCTGTGTGTACGTGTCAGAGACCACATCTGTAGCAAATCTGCCAGTATATTTCTTACACTAATTTTACTTTGGAGCCATAAAGTAATTCCTGTTTTGTGAATGAGAATAAACCTATTAAGGCACTGATATAGCTACACCCGGCGTCTGCTGGTGGGGGCGGGGAGCTGCGCGTTGCCTGTACGATAGGGCAGCTCAGGTTTCAGCGCTGTAAAGTGCTTTTCAGTGTGGCCTTCAACACTGAGAAACCACTCTCGCCGTTTCTTGGTTTTCTTATGATAACAGAAATATATTTGCAGCATGTTGACAAACTCATTTGGAGTAAACAGAATAGTCTTAATTGTAAGTTCTAATGTTTTAATGCTAAACTGGGCCATAAGTCAATGCTTCAATTTGGCACGGTCAACCACATGTTCTCCCAAAATAGCCTTTGACACTTTTTAAAGCAAGTCGGTGGTGTACTTCGGCTATTCACAAAAGGCTTCATTCTTGTCTACAAATGGCAAAGCTCCCCTCCATCCCGAGAGTGCCCAACTCAAGTGAGGCTGGAAAAAAATAGATACTTCCCCAGTTTTAAGGCATTTCTCCAAGTCTCAGTCTAGTCGAAATGAAAAGCTTTGGGAGTATATGGGAGAAGCATGCCTATGAAAGGTTATCTTGATTTTCATTTAACACACTGTCCCACTGATTTTTTTAAAGGTCTGCTGTAAGAATTTCTGCAAAACTTAAAACATAGATTCCACCCTGGAGAGGTCTGAGGGCTGTTCATGTTACACTCCAAAGCCATGTGTTTTCACACCATGGCAAAACCCAAGATGTAGGCAGATTCCTTGGTCCCTGTTGGCTCTGGGTTTTCTTTTTCATTGTTCTCCGCTGTAAATTTATACGGAAGAAAGACCTCCTTACTCCTGAACATAAGCACGGCCAGCAATGTGATAGCAGCGGTATAGCTCAGCCTGACCCAGGCGTGGCGGGAAAGGGAAGGAAGAGGGATCCAAGGTCCCCAAGTGCTGTAGATGGGAATGAGGGGAACGCTGGGGTCCCCCAAGTGCCTTCCCAGAGGCAGCTTCTTCCCTGGGAGGCTCTCTCAGCAGAATATCTGTGGAGGCTGAGGTGGAGAAGCCCCTCCCCAACAAGGGCAGCTCAAGAGCTTGGAAGGCCCTGCCTCAGAGCCTGACGAGGCTTTGTAGATTCACAGAAATAATACTGGCAGCTTACTTTTCTAATGGTTACTGTGTGCTACTCACTTCACATGGTTTCTCTCTTTAAGCCCTATGTGATGGGTATTTTCATTATTCCCATTTTACAGAGGAGGTACCTGATGCCCAGAGAGGTAAGGACCTTGTCCAAGCAGAGAGCCAGAATCAGAGCCTGGTGTCTGACTCCAAAGTGCACGCTCTTAACCTCAGACTATGCCAACTTCCATTCTTTGAAGGTTGCCCACTCTTTTTTTTTTTTTTAATAACCCGATCCAAACTTTCTACCTTGTTACATTATCTTCCACATATCGATATTTTAGCAATGGGCATAAGGTTTTATTATTAGTTACTAACCTCAGGTAATTCACCATTCTTCTCTTGACCTATTTTGCTTTATAAAATGCCAAAGCAATTACTACCACGGTGCAGTTATGGAATTCCAGTAGCTGGGGTAAATAGACAACCTGGTGGGGGTGTCCCACATGAGATCACGGCCTTGCTGCATTTTGAGGTTTGACTTAGTCCAAACACCCTCAGAATTTACAGCTTTCCATAACTGTCCACAGGGAACGCACCCTGTACACCCTGGAAAGTATCCCGAGTGTCTTGATTATTTTATGCCAGTATCTTCCAGTGTCCAGTTTGATGGATTCAGTAGATGAAATCCCCCCAAATCCCTCTTCTTCCCTCTAGAATAGCGGTTCTCAAACTTTTAGATCTCAGGACTCTTTTACACTCTTAAAAATTGTCAAGAACCCCAAAAAGCTCTTGTTTATGTGGGTTGTATCTATCACTATTTACCATGTTAGAACTTGAAACTGAGAAAATTTCTAAATATTAATTCCTGTAAAATAGCAATAATAAGCTGATTATATTAACAAAAATAATATTTTCTGAAAAATAACTAGGTCTTCTAAAACAAAATTAGTTACAAGAGTGGCATTGGTTACATTCTTTGAATTTCCTTAATGTCCAACTTTGAAGAAAACAGCTGGATTCTCATATCTGCTTGTGCATTCAGTAAGTTGTGTTATCAAACATGAGATAGCTTCGGTAAACTCCACTGTACCCTCATGAGAGAAGGAGAGTGAAAAAGGCAAATAACATATTATTATTATTATTATTATTACTATAAAAATAGTTTTGACCTCATGGATTCCCTGAAAGGGTTTGGGAGACCTCCAGGCCCCCTGGACCACGTTTTGAGAGCCATGCCCTAAAATATTGCTGATGCTTACAAAACCACAGTGGTCTGAATAAAGGAGGAACAAGTTCTTACGCAGGAATCAGGTGGTGTCCTGAGTTTTGAACTAGTTTGCCTTTCAGTGGCACCTCTGGGCCTACAGGCACAAGGTTCTCTGCCGCCTTTCCAGATTTGCTGTAGGCTGGGCCATGTCTCTCTTGCTCTTTAGCTGTCAGCATACTGTGTTTTGTTTTCCGCTAGACTGTGAGCTCCTTGAGAACAGGAACCAGGTCTTATTGATATCATTCCTCAGTATCAAGCACACAATGCTTGATGCATGTAGGTGAGGAACAAATGTTTGCTGAACAGAACAAAGCTTCCGCAATTAAAGGCACTTCCAAACAATCCAGGTACATGAGCATATTAAACATTTTTAAAGGAAAACTCAAATATTTCTTATCATTCTGTATATCATTCATTGATTTATCAAATTCAATACCTATAATATGCCAAACACTGGGATACAACAAAGACCCAGGCAGGCACACTGAACCGTTCAGGCAAGCACAGTTCTGCTTTCTAGAAAGTTCATATAAACAGAATCATATGTATTAGCTGCTTTTGCTAAGCATAGTATTTCAAGGTTCATCATTTTTCAGCATATGTCATTAGTTTGGTTTGTTTTGTTTGTTTTGTTTTTTGAGGTACTGGAGCTGGGGATTGAACCCAGGACCTCATATGTAGAAAGTCAGCACTCAACCACGGAGCCACATAGGCTCCCCTGAGTTGGTTTTTTCGTTTGTTTGCTTATCATTTGTTTTTTCTGTTTTTAGGAGACACCGGGGACCAAACCTGGGACCTCCCATGTGGAAAGCAGGCACTCAACTGCTTGAGCCACATCCATTCCCCTATTCATTTTTATTTCTGAATAGTAATCCATTGTATGGAGATACCATATTTTGTTAAATCCATTCACCAGTTGATGCTTGAATTGTGTCCAGTTTTGCTTATTATAAATATGCTTCTATGAACATTTGAATACAAGTTTTTGTATGTATGGGTGTTTGTATTTCTCTTGAGTAGATACTTAGGAGTACAATTGTTGGGTCACATGGTATGTATATGAATAACTTTTTTAAAACTCCCAAACTGTTTTTCAAAGTGGTTGTATCATTTTACATTCCCACCAGTAATGTGTAAGGATTCCTTGCCCATGGTATTGTCTGGCTTTTTTTAAAATAGCCATTTATTTAGTGGGTGTGTTGTGCTATATCATTTGAATTTGCATTTTCCTAATGACTAATAAACTTGGTCATGTCTTCATATGCTTATTAGACATTTGTATATAGTCTCTTCTAAAATATCTCATCAGATATATTTTTTAATTGTGTTGTCTTCTTAGTGTTGAGTTTTGAGAATATCTTTATGTTTCTGGATACAAGTGTTTTGTTGGATATATGATTTACAAATATTTTCCCCCAGTCTGGTTTTTGTTTTTCATTTTCTTAATGGTAAATTTTATTT
This sequence comes from Cabassous unicinctus, assembly GCA_029593785.1. NCBI lineage: Eukaryota > Metazoa > Chordata > Mammalia > Cingulata > Chlamyphoridae > Cabassous > Cabassous unicinctus. The sequence goes on from JAQZBX010070682.1 coordinate 14,582, forward strand.
TATTTTATTTTTTTTAAAGATTTATTTATTTATTTATTTATTTATCCCCCCCACCCTTGCTGCTTGTGCTTGCTGTGTCCATTCGCTGTGTGTCTTCTCCGTGTCTGCTTATCTTCCCCTTGCTGTGAGGTCCCGCTGCATCAGCCCCTCGCACCGCGCAGGCCGGCCTGCCCTCACAAGGAGGCCCCGGGAAGCGAACCCGAGGCCTCACACATGGTAAACGGGGGCTCTATCGGTTGAGCCACACCCGCTTCCTGTTGTGAGGTCTTGCTGCATCAGCCCACTAGGCTGCGTGGGCCGGCCTGCCCTCACAAAGAGGCCCCGGAAAGCGAACCCGGGGCCTTCCATATGGAAAACGGGAGCTCTATGGACTGAGCCACTCCCGCTTCCCAATGGTAAATTTTAGAAAGCAAAAACTTTTTATTTTGATGTAGTCCTGTTTATCAATTTTTTTATTTTATGGATTGTGCTTTTAGTGTCTTTTCAAAGAAGTCTTTGCCTTTCCCGAGATCACAAAGATTTTCTTCTAAAAGTTATATAGTTTGAGCTCTCACATTTAGGACTCTTCCCATTTTGAGTTAATTTTTATGTATAGTGGGTAATAAGGGGTTTTTTTGTTTTGTTTTTGTTTGTTTGTTTGTTTTTAATAGGGGTATCCAGTTCTCCCAGCACCCTAGAATTGCTTTGGGCCCTTTATCAAAAGTCAGTTGACCATAAATGTAAAGGTTTATTTCTGGAATTTCTATTTTGTTCCATTGATCTATATGTCTGTCCTTATACC
>JAQZBX010070683.1:0-15370 GCA_029593785.1 Cabassous unicinctus
GACCACAGTAGTCATTGTGCAGAACAATACTAATTATTCAATTTGAAACCCAGTGAAGAAAAAATTAGGCTGAAAAAAAATGAGCAGAGCTTCCATGACCCGTGGGATAATAGCAAGCAGACTATCATATATGTAATTGAAGTCACAGAAGGGGAGGAAAGAATAATTAGGGCAGAGAGGTATTTGAAATAGTCTACATTTAAAATAAAAATTGCAATAGAAGTCATTTATCAGCTTTTCTCTTGCCATGCCCATGCCTTCCTGGAATATTATCATCCTTTCCCTCCAGCAGGAAAATGCTCCCCCTCTATTTTAGATATTGTGAATAAAAATATCCTTCAGGCAATGTGGCAGGTTTTTGCTCTCTTGCCCTTTCCTCCCTTTTCACCTAGGTCCTCACCCTGGCTCACTTGGTAATCCTTATTTGATTTCTGTTTTAATACATTTGAGGCCAAAATCTAAAATACCAATGTAATTGGAGTCACCATCAGACGTAAGCATAAAATAATCCATAATCCACTGCTGTTATCCAAAACTAATTTATTTTGTTTAGTGGCTAAACTGAAGAATTCTATGGTGATGGAATAGGAATCCCCTGCCCCATGGCCTGCATTTTTCAAGCACTTGATGGTGACACTAATCCCTGTGATTTCTCAAGGAACATAGAATTGCTATTGGTTTAATATTTTTGGTAAAGTGTAGGAGTACCAGGAGCTTCCCTTAGCCTTTCCTAACATAATGTCCTTTAATCTGTGAGTCAGAGAGCCAATGTGTGGATCCTGAGTTTCTGAGAATAGCTATTCCAATTGTACGCTTAAGAGTTGTGGATGGAACCATGAAAAGAGATTGTGAACACAATGAGTCTACTCAGATGTGAGCTCAAATCAAAATTCTGTCTATTAAATGACCCTAAGAAGCACTGACCCCTGACTGAAAGCCAATGGAGGCATTCTGGATCCTTAGGAATTAAAAACACTTTCTACCCAAGGTCCAGTCATATCTGTAAAGTCTAAATATTTCCCTATCTCCCAGTGCATAATTGCTTTGTAAATAAAAGTTGGTCTCTTTAGGGGATATTTGGTGGAAAATTCAGAGTATGCCTTTGTTAGACTACTGAAGAGACTTTCTTCAAGATAATTCATTAAAAGAGATATGCTCTGTGAATTAACTAGATCCAGAAATGGAATGAGGGGTTAACGATTCTCTAATTTGATGGCTCATCTCAATCCTCTTTTTAACAGATGAATTCCCTCCCCTCAAATAAATAAAAGGTCTTCATGGGTTGCCCATCTGTTTCAACCCTAGAAACTTTAGTAAACTATTGAATGCCAGATTAACCAACGTAGTGAGCATGCTACTGCTGCTGCCCATCATGGCTGCCTCCCTAGGGGGACATTGATGTGCTACCCTACTTGGTGTGTGGCCAAATTCTTTCATTCTTGTAGAAATCAACTATGGGGTCTACCTTTAGGATCCTTTACCTGTAGAAAATTTCTACAAAATTACTTTACAGAGATAATAACGCAAACCTCACCATTGTTGTTTGTTCTTGAGTTGTTTTGTTTTGTTTTGTTTTAAGATCTGGAAACAGGGAAGGACATCTAGTTCTTTTAAGAGGGCAGAGACTTTAAAGTCTTTGGATTCTTTCTCTACATTACTGTAATATGTTTCTGACATCTCAACTATGTTTAATATGGGCACCTTTTAAATCAGACCAAACTAGCCAATAATTAGTACTCACAATGACTTGAACTAATTGTTGCATCCAGGTTCCCTGGTAAAGTGCATCAAAGCTGATAATTTCACCCCAATTTGAAATTATTTGTTTTCCTTGTTCTATCACCTCAGAATTTATTCTCTCATGTATTCCTTCAGAGATTCTCCTATATAAATCAGCAAATTCTTGGGTTCTTTTCTAAGGAGAGGTAAACATCTGATACTGCATATTAGTTTTATATCCACACAATTTCTCTTCTGTGTTTTAAAGTCACAATGTGTCAAAATCCCCAGATTTACAAAACTATGTATTTATAAATGGCAGCCATTTTTTCCATGCTGTTTTATATGGTTTTTCTGTATACCTGAGGAATGATACTGTAACTACTGCCAAATACGTGGCCCGGTACAACTTTCATAGTTTCTCCTTTGTAGTTATTATTTAAATATTTGACCTTGTCATTGTAAAGCCTTTTAGGAGCCATTATTTATCATTATGCAAACAATATAATCACAATTTCTAGTTTTGCTTTTATGTCCCCCTGAGTAAAATCAATTTAATCCTGAATTAAATTGCTCCAAGACTTTCTTGCTCCTAAGACAGAGTCTGAAAAGGAGAGCAAGCTTTTAAAGTACTTAGTTCTCCCCTAGTTCCTACTTTTCAGTGTTTTTTTATTGCTTATTGTAAAGTATAATTTCCAAAATTATTTTTAAGGTTACCTCTGGTTCTCTTCTCCAAATCTATACCCCATCACATTTTTACCCTGTGCTCCAGATATATGAAACTATTTGGTGCAGTAAGAAATCACCATTCTTCTTTCGTCTTCCTAATCTTTGAATGCCTCTCCTCTCTGGGGATGATAGATTCTGCTCATCTTTAATAATCCCACTCAATGACTTCCCATGTTCCACCATTGAATGGCAGAGACAGTGTTGCTTTCTACTCCTTTATATCATGCAATGATACATTTCAAATATTTTGTTTGTGTCTCTGCCCACTCTTAGGTTAAAGTGTATGAAGTTCTCAAAATATGAGTATGTAAAACAACGGCTTTATGACATGGGGGGAATGAAGAATAAGTAGGATTAAATTGGAAAATGAGAATTAAACTTCTTTTGGCTTTTTACAGTCTTATAATAAATCACATTATCTTCAGAATTCAAGTAGAGTTTACTAAACTTCAATTTACTTCTAAATCCTCAGATATATTTCAGTCTTGGCTCTGAAGCAGAATTCAGTGGGACACAAGTATGTTGCTCAGGTCTTATTGAGGATTGCTTTGGTTATTCTGTTTGACATAGCCCCAAAACCAAACTCCTTCTTTCTCAGCTCTGCTTGAGTTCTCATGAAGTTGACATCTATGGATCACTTCATTGGTTCTCTCCTTGTCTCCTCCAGTGGGTTCTGGCCAATGGAAACCAAATAGAGGTTACTAGCAGAAGATTCCAGAGTGAAAGAGAGGAAGGCCCTCTCCAATCTTCCTGCTATAGGTTGTTTTTAGGCAGTGGCTGTATCCTCCAGCACTACACTCTCACCAGGCTCTGCTAACACAATGTCTCTCCCTAACACTGCAGACCAAAGGAGGAGGATGGCTTTGTGAACTGTGAATTCACTTATCTCTGTGTGCTTCCACATACCTTGTAGACAGGTCTGCTAATGGTTTGTGGTATCACCTTGGTTTCATGTAAAGACTAATAAAATTACTTGCAGTTCTTTAACAGTGCAATACATTATTAATTCATCTTCTTGCTCCTAAAAATGGAACAAATCTTAATGTGGTTAATTTATTTATGACCTGAGGAGATATGATAATAATTTATATATTTTCCCAAAAATTCATAGTATCTTTCTTGGGATAGGCAAAAATGTAGATGAGTCCCTTGTTTTAAAATAATCATAATTCTGGCATATATCCTTCAAAGCTTAAATCACATTTTCTAAATTATTTTTAATTATTGAATTAATATACATGTTGCAATTATATGTAACCAGTTGTATATGCTTTATTACTCCTGCAACATTGGCCAGGGTCAGTTAACAATGTTTATGTTAAAAAATTTACTTCAGTAATTGTCTGAAAGTTTAAACTCTTAACAAGTTCCAAAGAATATCAAAACTTCAATCATATTTTATTATGTAAGTGTGGATAGTGGTAATTTGAAAACCATATAGTACCTGCAACTTTCTACCCAATAAAATGCACTAAACTCGATTCTTGATCACTCAGATCAAGTAAATAAATCAGTACAGGCATTCCTTACTTTTCACAGGAGTGTGAAACTGTAAAAAAAATGACCATGCAATCCGAAACCATACAAAGCAACCTTAATAATCAATGGGGAAATTTTAATTGTTGCATGACTTTTTAAGTGTTTTTGTTGTTGTTGTTGGAAATAGTAAAGTCTCTCATACTCTAGTTATAAATGTATGGAAAAATGAAAACAAATAGTAAAACTAATATTTGTTTAGAACAACATAATTGAAAACATTAGAAACATTGAGAATTAAAGTGTTTTATTTCATTGTTAAGAATGTATCCAGGGAAGCAGGTGTGGCTCAATTGATTGAGCTCCCACCTACCATATGGAAGGTCCTGGGTTTGGCTCCCGGTGCCTCCTAGAGAAAGCGAGCTGGTGCGACAGGCAGGCACAGTGAGCTGATGCGACAAGATGACGCAACAAAGAGACACAAAGAAGAAAGACAATAAGAGACAGAGCAAACCCGGGAGCTGAGGTGGCTCAAACGATTGAGCACCTCTCTTCCATGTGGGAGGTCCCAGGTTTAGTTCCCAGTGCCTCCTAAAGAGAAGATGAGCAGACACAGAGAGAGTACACAGCAAATGGACACAGAGAATAGACAGCGAATGCAAAGCAATAAAGGGGGTGGAATAAATAAATAAAAATAAATCTTTAAAAAAAAAGAACATATCCAGCATCGTTGAACAGTGCTTGCCATCTTCACCTCATATAACATACAATACTGAGAAAGCATCTTTTCTAGCTCATGGCACATTGTCATACCCCTTTCTAAGTTTGGATCAACTTCCAATATTTTATCCTTTGTGCTTTCAATGTCATGAAATAACTCTGAAAGTCTCTTTAAAATGTTTAGGTTTTTCCCAGTGTCACTTCCTCTGGGACATCTTCATCCTTTTTGTCATGACCACTTTCCTCATTTATTTCAATGAGTTTGTCTTCACTAAGTTCCTTTGGCTGCATACAGAGTCTCATATCTAGAGCCCTGGAAATTAGTATTCCCATAGTCAACTACTACTTCTATAATTCAAGTTATGTTCTATTAGAATTTCATTTACAATGTTATCAATTTTCATTTATTTGAAGAAATTTCATTTTTGTAGGCCAATTCTCTTTTACAATGATCCTTTATTATAAAATGAATTTATCAGTAACTGACAAGGAGGCAACACAACAACATGGTTTCCTGTCTGTGCTTGAACTGAAAAACAGATGCTTTGTGATGTATCATGAATAGACTTTGAAAGAAGTTATATGATTATTCTATGATCATGATGAGCATCTGTTATTTATGCAGTGATTTATTGATTGAAGAGCCACTGGCAAAATTGGTCCTTCAGACAATTACTCACAGTTAATTGACCACAGTAACTGAAATTCAAACTTTGTTTTTGGGTGATTGGTGTTATTTAACTAAATCGTGGTAACTGAAATCAGTGCATAGGGAAATTGTGCAGAGTGAGGACTGCTTGAATTACTGTTTCCATTTTAATATGAGATTATTCTTTTTCATGATTTAGAATTTTCCAATTCCTTATATTTGGGCATGCTTGTCAATTTAAAAAGCCATCATGATTATTCACTTCAAAGAAAATTTATATTGAAATGAAAACAGTTAGTATACTCTTTTTCCTCAAACCTCAGATTTTAGAAGGGTTTACTAGGATTCCAGTAAACATCAACATCAGAGCAAAACACTAGTCTTACTTCCTCAATCACTTACTTGGAACAATAACAGAAAATTTATGTAAAAATTAGGTTTGAAAACTGGACACAGAGTTTTGGATCTTCTGTCCAAACACATCTTGTTCTGCTTCTTTAGCAAGAAACACAGCCTAAAGTTAGAATTCCCAGGTGATCTGCTACAATAAAGAAAAACATTAAGTTTTCCAAGTTATGAATGGAGTAGAGAAATTTACTAAATTGCAAAATCAGAATCATATTCAATCTGTAGTGAACAAATTAATTATTCTTTATTTATTGGACATGGTATGCATAAAATAAAGGCAAATTTCTAGATCAATTAAATTTATCAACTATGTTCACTATCATAACTTAAAATCCAGCACAATACACAAAAGGACCTGAATCAAAATCCAAGAACAGATGTTGTAATGACGTTTTATTTACAGGAGTACACTATAGCAGCATTCTGTAATTTCACACAGAGCTGAAAGAAGTTGATTACCTAAAGCCTTCTATTGTTGCTGATGACTTGTGTTCACACACTAAAAAGCCAGATGCTAAGGATTTTATTCCTTTGTTTAATAACTCATTTACTCACTCATCCACTCACTCATTCATTCATTCATTTATTAATATTGCTAATGTCAATATCCCATTTGCAATACAACCATGAACCAAAAAGTCATAACTCTTGACCTCTTGTAGCTTATAGTCTAATAAGCAGGTAGCCACTTAGTAAATAAATATGTAGCACTAAATATATAATTACTCACTTGTGTGGGAGGAAAAAGAACCAAATGGGGTAAAGGATGAAAAGAGGGGAATTATTTTACATAAAGTATTTAGTAAGACCCCTCTTAGACAATGATACTTACACTGAAACCGGAAGGAAGAGCAAGTCCAGCTGTGAAAGAGGGGTAAAGTGCATTCTGTTCTAGGAAAACTGAGTAGGTAAAATCACGAAGGAAAAATTCTAGTGCATCTAAGAATATGAAAGGTCAGTTGGCTAGAGGGTAAAAAGACAGAGGGAGAGTGATGTAAATATGAGGAAAGTAGGTCAGGGACCAGAATATTAAGAGCCCTCGAAGTCAAAGATTTTATTTTAAGTGCAAAGGGAAGCCATTGGAAGGTTCCATAGAAGAATGATAGGAACAGATTTACATTTAAATTATTAACTTGGGTGTTTTGTAGAGTGAAATGAGAAGTGTTATGAGCATGTCTGCAGTGAGGAAAGAGGGGAGAATAGAATGGACGGGAGATTGGCTGTTCACATTATCATGTGTTTAGTTCAACATGCCAGTGTCACCTTCAGTAGGGACATCGGTATTATTATCCAGTCCTTGAATTCAAAACTGGAGACTGTGACCCTGCTAATGCTGATTTTCTGGGTGCTGATTACTTCCTGGCTAGAGGGAGGATTACTCAAGGCCTAACTCCTCCTATACATTTGTAGCTGTACATGGATCATCACATTTTATCATTTTCTTACTATGCTCCATCAATTACAATCTTTTACTAGCTCCTGTTACACATCCCTAGCCTTGATTTGGTGACCTGTTCTTGTATGCATTTATGAATGCATGTGCCTAACAGATAACAATTCCTGCTTCCTGCAGCTAGGTCAATCTCCTATTGCCTAACCCTCCCCTTGGGCCATATTTCATTCCAAGCCTTAGTTTATCTCTACAATCTGTCCAGTCTTGTCAAGCTCAGTCCTAAGTATTAGAATATACTTGTTTTCTCTGAAGCCATTTAGAAGTGTCGGTGAAAGCAGTTCAACCCTTGTCAAATTCTGTGTCCATCTCTCTGATTAAACTTTATAGGAAAAATGTGTGCTACCCTTTCTGTCTACCTTCTTTTAGGTAAGTCTCCACTTTTTTTTTTTTCATCTCTCTAATTTCTTCTGTATGATATTACAATTTTGTGTAACTTTAAATAATACATAAATACAGAGATTTCTCAGATTTGCTTCTCCAGGCAAGATAATTCTTCTAAGTATCAAACTCATATATCTTACTTGGCATATCCTCATGAATGCCTTGTAAGCATTTCAAAATTCACATGTTCATATATGATCTTTTTTCCCTCTACTTCCCCACTAAAAAAGCAGCAATCCCTTCCTCACTGAATTTTCTGTTTCACAAAAATGACACCAACACAAACCTAGACATCCTGCAGTTGTTTTGACTGTTCCTTTTTCTTTAAGCCCTTCATGGGAAATATTAGAAAATTTTGTTGATAGTAAGTTCAAAATATATCTAGAATTCATCCACTTTTCTCCTTCTCACACTGTTTTCCCCATAAACCTCCACTGCTTCTTATACTGCCATTACAATAACTTACTAATTTGGTTTACTTGATTACACCATTGCCTTTTTCCACTACATGCCTAAGAAGACAGTACACCCATGGCGCCATATCTCTGGAGGCACAAGCAATCAAACACAGCAGGAATTCTATTTGCATGTAGCACTTTCCTTTAGCTCATTCAAAATTTATTCAACAGTACAATTAATCCAGGAGAGAAAGAGCCACAAGGAACCAACCCCTTGAAAATTCAACCAGCAGCCAGGAATCATGTAAATATACATATACATTTTTTTTTCTTGAGACCATCCAATACTGACCCAAACAGCATCAAGCCCAAGCATAAAAAACAATATTTTTATAATTATTTGCATTTCAATTGTCACATTTCTCATATTTTAATGTGTTTTGGTTAAGTGTGGTATGAAGTTAAATATTTCCATATCCTATTTTTCTATTTTTTGTGAAGCAAAAAGAATTTCTATACAGATAGAATCCTTTACAAAGTTATAAAAACCCAGTCATTTATTCTTAAACTGTTAAATCATAATCTAGATTTAATAAATCTAGTATTTTCTCATCAAAGCTAACTTACAGTAAATAAAATTGTAAAGAACATTTACATTTGGTTAAACCGGGGTAACAAGAAATGTTTTGTTTTCTATAGAAGTCAAAGAAACTAACATAGATTCAAATCATAACTTTATGAGTCATCATGTAATCATCTGCCACCTCCAACACAGTGCAGGAAATTTATCTTTTTTGGGGCACAGGAAAGAAGAATTGATTTTGCTATTATTTCAAAACATAAGCAGTAGGTATCCAACCTCTACTTAAACTCCTGGTGACTGGGTGCTACTTTTACAGAAAGCCCACTAAATTTATAAATAGCTCAAATATTTGTTTCATGTTCTGCCCCCCGGGACCATGTTGCAATCTAATTCCTGTCCAGCATGACCTCTTGAGGAAACTCTTGCTTGTGTGTTATAGGACAAATTTTCTTCTCATCCTAAGTTTTCAGAGTTGTTTTCAATCTTTTTTCATGTGATTCTTCTGTTCAACTTTTTTTCTATTTATTCTTGGCTTTTAGGAATTCACATCAACTTTATAAGTATGTAATTTCCAGAACTTTTCATTATTTATCTTTTTAAAACATCTGTATAATTATGTTTCTTAGTTTGCATGGAAACAGTTCCATTCTCTCTAAGTAATCTCAAAGTTACTGGAATCATGTTTTAAAGTTATTTTAGTGCCTTCATTTATAATTATTTTGACCCTAAAAATTTTAACTGTTTTACAGTGAGAATAAATTAATTTTTGGTCAAAGTCCAATATGAGTTCCAATTCCCTTTTAATGATATTCTTCAGTTCTTTTCAGATTGACGATAAACCTACATGGATAAGAATCTGAAAACAAGCAAACAAAAACTATCCATCAGAATCATGTCAAAGTGTTGTTTGACCAACTGAAATTTAAAGTATCTAAAACATCTATTTTTTCACTATTATTTTATAAATTGTTTTGCTAACTTGTCTTGCTTTAAAATTATATGACAATGCTGGAGTGCTTTAAGTAAAGCTGATTCTATTACCATACCATGTCTTCCCTCCAGAAACAATTGTCTAATTTCATAACATGTATAACCAGATTTTAAAATGGTTTAAATATATCCATATTTGCATGTCCTCACCAGTATGTCATTAAAAGAGAGAAAGGGGAAGAGACTATGAAATACATATTAATCTGTAATTTATGATCCTTTCCTATCCCCCACATCATGAAAACCCTAGATTTATATTCTTAAATGGTTCCAAGAGGCAAGGGAAGCAGTACCTCAGAAGTGCTAGCTCCTGGTGAATGTTTCACATCACTGGTTAATAATACTACATATTAAATTTAACCACCTCATCTTCTTGGTACAGTTACTGTGTGATAAAGTTTCAACAGCTTTTTTTCCTTCTCCCCTGCTCATTATGGAACAGATATTACAAGGGCTAAAAGGGGTCATACATTAACTGGATGAGATCCAATTATAGGAAAAACCAGAGCAGTACTCTTGGGCAAACTGAAAGCTGTACAAAAAGGAGATCACATGACTACACATTAAGAAGCATGCAAAATGTTCACCTTTTTTCAACATAATTTTATATATGTATGTCAGTAAAATTATGATTAAGAATCCACTCAGATATAGACACTAAGTGACTAGCATTCCTACGAAAAGAATCCCTGCTATTAAAAAAAAAAAACATTTCCTATTAGAGACTAGCTGTGTGATTCTTATTTAAATTGCTATAGAAATGTACCTCTGAAAAATTTGCAATTGATTCATTAATTTGAAGATAATTGAAGGATACTGGTTTTTTACTTTTTTGTCCATATCTGAAATATTTTTTAATTGAAGTTTCTATTATTACAGGAGAGCCGTTGTCTAACATAAATTGTTAGAAAACTTGAATTCATAGACTATGAATATAAAAATATATATTGTTCTGGGAAATTTCTAATATCTGAATAGTGGATGATATAGGCAAAAGTATATTGATATGAACATGTATCGACTTTTGATGAAGAAACCAACCATTATATTTCACTTTTGAGGATAATATATATGGAATATATAATTTTGAGTGTTACCTTTCTGAACTGAAATATAATTTTAAAAAATCTCAGCAAGAGATAAGTTATGCTTTATAAAAACACTATTTAAATACTATTATATCTTTGATATTTCAGAATTTTTTTCTGGAGTTTTATATTGAAATGGACAAAACAATTACAAAGGGATTTTCCACTTGTAGCTAAAAAATTTTTTCTCAGTACTGATCTTTTTAAATATATGAAGGTATTATAAATTATATCAAGAAATATCTTAGAATTGCCCTCCAAGTTATATAATTATGAACATTTTTTAATAAGGAAATGAAAAAGTATCAGGTTGCATCTCCAAAAGTGTTGGAAATAATTGCTGTCATAAGCCTGACTCAACAAAGCACTTGAAAGGAGCATTTCTCAGGATAAATGTACCTGGAAAACAGCCAAATAACAATAAGAATTCTCAGGTAGCACCAAGGTAGTAGGAGGCAAACAAAGCTCTAGCAGACTTTGCAACAACAAGTTTATCAGTAGTGGGTAGTAGTCAGGGAAGATAAAGATATTTGACTACAAATGAAAATGAAGTTGAATTCATCATTATTGTGAACTCTGCCAGCTGCTGTGGGGAGGATTCACAAGGACTTGATGACAAGATTTTTGTCCTCAAAGAATATAAAACCCAGTTCAGATTTTGTTGATTAACCTGATTAACTGAGTGAAGAAGGATTTTTCTGGGTATGAAAAATTTATCATAGTAAAAAGATTAGTGTTTGCCAGGGGTTTGGGTGACGTGAGAGTGGGTGGAAGGATGAATAGGTGGAGCACAGGGGTTTTGGGGGGCAGTGAGATTATTCTGTTTGGTACCATAATGGTGAATACATGACATCATGCATTTGTCAAAACCCATAGAACTGTGCAACTCAAAGAGTAAACCTTAATGCAAACTATGGACTTTAGTTACTAAAGCTGCATCAGTATTGGTTCATCAATTGTAACAAATGCACCACACTAAATGCAAGATGCTAATAATAGGGGAAACTGTTTGCGCATGTGCCGGGAGGAGGTATATGGTAACTTTCTGTACTACCTGCTCAGTTTTCCATAAACCTGAAACTGCTCTAAAAATAAAGTCCATTAATTAAGAAAAAAAAAGTTTATCATACTTTCCTGTGGAGCTTTTACAGGGAGTCTATGTGGATAGTGAGGGAGAAAGAGGACACCTGCTTAGCCTTTCAGTCTCAGCCGAATCAACCCTGACAATCTCCAGCCAGATTGCCCCCACATCTGTTGTTCAGGCTACAATTAAACATGAATGACTGGAGAACATTACAATATGTTTCTAATTAAGAGCAATATTATGAATTTTAGACAAAAGTGGTCCCAGTTGGGCAGGGCCCTAACCTGGGCCATTGGCCTCCTCCCTTGGTTATGTCATCAACTTTTAAGGTTCAGATTTAAGATCTGGGATGGAGTGGAGAAGGCAGTAGATCCTGATTTTTCCTCCTTTCTTTTCTCTTGATATTCCCTAATTAGGATGTGTATGGTTTGAAGGTCAATTTCAGCTTTTTTACTTCATGTTTTAAAAGCCAGGTACTTCTGAAGACCTGCCCTTTTCATTTGTTAAGATGTTCACCCCATTCTTTTTGATTATGGATGAGCTTTAGTCTCCAGGGTCTCCTATGCATTTTACGTTAAGATACCTGTGCCTTTTTGCTGTGCTCCATTAAATCTACAAACAATTCCTGGATGTCAACCAGAGGTTGCAAGTACAGGCTTACACAGGGGTTCCAACAAAAGGGCCACTAACAGTGTCTCATGTATACTAGTGTCTGCCACATCTAAAGCAAAACAAAGAGGCCATGTCAGGCTATCACCCTGAGCTTCTTCATAATTCTGTGTCACTAGCCCCCTCGCCACTGCTGTATGATACCATTTGTTTATGAGGTACATTGAGAAGCTACTTTATGGGGCAGTGTTTGATGAATGGATTCCTAGATCCATCAGTAATGCACAAATTTTGTTATGAAAATGCACAGATTTTGTCATTATATCAAATAGGTTTTGGAGGAATGAGTTTCAGAATGAAGAACCTATATTATGGAACTCTAAAGGGTGAACCCTTTCTGCCCTTACTTTCTACATCCTTAATGGACCAGTGGTAGGAGATTCTCATCCTGGCTGGATGCACTATTCCTGAAACTAGCCCAGTTCCTTCCATACATCTGCAACATATGGTTCTCTATTGCAGGCTGACCAGTGTGTCTGTAAGGATGGACTCCTGAACAACTATAGGGTGGGCCTCCACACTTCTTTACTTGAGGAAGATTGGATGCCAGTTTCTGCTACATGAGTGGAAGAGGGACTCATGCCTTCCCCATAGATACGTATGAATAGGGTTTTACCTTAGAAAGAGGGAGACACATCAAGAACCCTCATTGCTCTTGCTATCATAACTTTCTTCACTCACTTCCCCCAGGATAACTCACACATCTCTACTCAGGAACTCAGATGTTCCTACCATTGTTAGGGCATTCAAGTGCTTCCCTTCTGCCTTCTCCACCCTTGTTTAAGCTGTCACCCTTTTCCTCTGCTACCTTCTCTATTGGGATAAACAAAGACCGGGGGTTAGACCAAGCTTCTGCATTCCATCCCTTTATCTTTCTTTTGAACCCACCAGTTCAAAAGAGAACTCACCTCTTGTTTACTTGATAAACATACTTTGTCCCATTTATTCCTATAGCCCTTGGGCCACTGAATGCCAAGGACCCTAAAGGATTCCTATGCTTGTTTTATCCCTACCCAGCCATTTTAACCAGGCCCTTTTGCCCCACCAGTTCAGAGGGTGGGCTGAAATGGGACACTCTAACACATACTCACTGTAATTGCATTTCTTATCACAGGAAAGAGATAAGAATTCAATCAGATGAGGCAAAGTATACATCACCAGGAAAGCAATGCTTCATGTGGGCTTAAAATCAATCCAAGTTTCTTTGATCTTAATTTTTCATCATATAGCAACCCCAGGAACTATTTAATCAATATTTTAGCCAAGTAACATCCCCCAAATTCCATGTCCCCTGTACCCACTGACTGATTACCTAATATACAATTTCCTATTTGCCATCTTATTAAGGAACTCTCCAACTCAAGGATTCAAATAAAAATGGGATATTCCACAGAGTGTTGGGACTTACCAGCTGAAGATTTTCAAAGCAGGCCTAGTAATGCCCTATAATGCCCTCAAAACCTCTCATCTTAATACCAAGCCCCTCCTTATATGAGTATAATCCCCACATTGCCATCAGAGCTATCTTCCTAAAAAGAAAACAATAAATTTGATTTGAACGTCTCTTCTTTAACCCAAAGCACCATGCCCTTTGTCACCTTTTGTAACCTTATCTCTCTTCTTCACTTGGAATGTTTTTTCTAGAGATGTAACACAATGATAACTCTTCCATTTCAGAAAAGTTAAAAATAAGAATACAAAGACTAGTTATAGGATTGTTTTGACATTTAATTCTCCCTGTAAAGCTTTATTTAAATGAATTGTTGATAATTTTTTATAACAGGTAGGCTTTATTCATACAAACAGGTAACTTGGCATATTAAAATAAACTCTAGATATAAGCAGCACACAATATGCACAGTTCCAGGATATCTGTTTTGAAAGTTGAGTGTGAAAGTGAAAAATACACAAGGGTGCTGGCTGCAGCCTGCCCTGTGGGCCAGTGAATGCTGATTGTGTGCATGTCTTCCCAGCTCTGAGCTTAGTGATGTCAGTCACTGCAGCCACAGGGAGTTTCACATCACAAAAATCAGCCAATACAAAAAAAAGTGTTTTTTTTTCCCCAAAGAATCAATTAAACATTTACTAGCACCTCAACACCCTTGAAAAAATAAAAATAAACAAACCATAGCTGTGTTTTGTAATCAAAACCTTTATTATCATCATTTAAAAAATTCTTAGGCCATCTTCAGATTTTATAAAAGGTTCTTATTTCCTTTTTTATTCCAGGACATGTATTTCCATAGAAATAAACCTCATGGCAGTATTGATTTATCTTCTGGGGTTATTTCAACAAACACTTGACCAGTTAAGCTGTACAATTGATTCAAAATGGTTGATAAAATGTCTCCCAATATAAAAATTGATATTTAAAATTTTTATTATGCAAGAATATTGTGTACAAAATATAAATACTATTGTACACCAAAGTTAAAAATTAGCTATAAGAATGAATATGTGATTTAAATAAATTATGAAGTGAAATCTAAATCCTATTACTTTCAACTTGTTTTATTTTTCCTTAATTCTGCAAAAGCTTAATCATAATAACTAATCCTTTGTATTAGTTCCCTGTGCCTGCTGTAACAAACTACCACAAACTTGGTGGCAGAAAACAACTTATTCTCACAGTTCCAGAGGCAAGAAGTCCAAAATCAGTATGATTGGGATAAAACTAAGGCCATGCTCCCTCCAAAGGCTCTAGGGAGATTCCTTTCCTTGCTTCTTCCAGGTTCTGGTAGCTGTTGGCATTCCTTGGCTTGTGGCCACATCGCTCTAATTTTGCCTGTCTTCACATTGCCTTTTTATTTGTTTATGCTGCTCATTTTCTGTCTGTGTCAAATCTCCCTGCACTTCTCTCTTATAAAGACACTTGTGATTACATTGGGTCCACCTGGATAATCCAAGATAGTCCCTCCATCTCAAGATCTTTAACTTTATCACATATTTTACCATGTAAGATAATATTCACAGGTTCCAGGGATTAGAACCCTATATCAGTCCACTGTATCACCTTGAAAAAA
>JAQZBX010070684.1:0-15369 GCA_029593785.1 Cabassous unicinctus
AGGAAAGGTGGGGCAGGAATGTCTGGGCCAGCCCCTTGGCCAGAGCGTGAGGCACCTGCCCCACTCCACCCCAGAGCTAATTCCCTGGGAGTCACGCCAGGAGCCTGGGATGCCCTGTGGGGTCAGGTGACCTTGGGCAGGTGGGGCGAGGCTGAGACCCCTTCCTGTTTGCTCTTTTGGGCCTGCCTATGTCAGCCGCCTGGCGTCGGCTACCCCGCCACACCCAATCATACTAACTCCAGAGGCTCAGAGGCCAGGGAGAGGCTGAACCTGAGGGTCTTGGGCTAAAAGATTTTCCAACTCCCACCCCTCAGAGGTCTCATCAGATCATCCAGGCAGGAAGCCTCCTTGGCTAAGTGACCGAGGTCTGGTGGGGGAGGGCTCTGTCCAAACGGGAGCTGCACACCCGTGAGCCTTTGCGCTTATGGTACCCCTATCTGCATGCCATGTCTTCCTCTCTGCCCATCCTTCATGGCTCCAGCAGGAAGCCTCCAGACACCCCTTCTTCCTGCAGGCCTCTCCTTGCTTACACAGCCCTGATGGGTGACAGGGAGCCCTGAGCCACAGCCTCTAGGGCAAGGCTGGACCCCTCCAAGAGCATATCCCTGTCTCCAGAAACTCAACAGAGAAGAGTACCACTAGAGTAATCAAAGTACCACTAGATGTTACCCTGGGCACTGGGGAGCCATGGTAGGTGTTGGAGCAGGCCAGGACTGAACTTGAAGCGTGTCTGACATTTGGAGAAAAAAAAAAGAGCTGCTTTCCTTGGCAGTTCTAAGCCATCTTTCTCACTCCTTAAGGCTCGCTTTAGCTGGGCCTTGGCAAAAGGAGGACAAGAGGTGAGCAGCCAGTCCAGGCAACCTGGACTCATCACTCAGCTCTGATGAGGAGTGGTCATGGGTCTGGCTTCCAGGCACCTGTCCTGACAATGATAGGCACTGACCCTGCTCCTCTAACCTGTGCCCTGTGCAGGAGGCCCTGGCTATGTGCAGCCCTGAGGAGGCCGCCCTGCTGCGGCTAGAGGAAGTCTTCTCGGCCACCCTCGCCCGCATCAGCAGCCTCGTCCTCCAGCCCCTGCTCTTGGCTGGTGAGTCTAGGGTCTCCAGTGGTGGGGAAGGAAGGCACAGCCCCAAGGTCAGGATTCCTTCCTGGGCAGGTCCCTGAACTGCGGCTTTCTCAACCTCAAGTGCGGTGGTGGTACTTGATGTGGCACCTTCTGATGGGACTAGGGCCCTGGCCCCCCAGTTGCTGGCTGCCCCCTTCTCAGGGCCCCAAAGGGCCATGCCAGGAACCCATGTCCCAGCCTAGACCCAGAGGGACATGCAGGCCAAACTCCACCCCTCCGGGGCACAGGCCTGGAAGACCCTCTGCCCACTTTCTCATCTTCTCCCACCCAGGGCATCTCCAGGGCAGCCCCACCTGGAAGGCAGGTATCTCTTTTATGTTCAGCTTGGGTCTCACTGGTGAAGAGACCTTGAGTGGGTCCCTGCCTCTTGGCACCCCTGTGCATCTGTGAAATGGCAGAGGACTAGATGACCCTCTGAGCTCCACATTCTGGAGTCCAAGGACAAGAAACCCAGAGACATAAGGGATATTAGTGTGCTGAGCTCCCCTGGTTTATCAGCTGCCTCTGTTGGGTGAGGAGGTGGACACTGCCCACTATTCCGGCCTGTCCATTGCCCACTAAGCTCAAGGGGATGCATCACTTCAGTCCTGTCCCGAGGACCCCAGGGATGGGGGACCGGCTGCCGCTCCAGGCCTATGGGCTGCCACTGGCCCTTGTGTGACCACCGGGGCCTCTGCGTGCTCCCTGGGAGATGGAGCAGCCTTGTCCCCTCCTCACAGTGGGGCTATGCTCCTGCCCCAGCCCCAGAGCCCTTGGACCCCCGGGGCCGAGAGTGCCTGCGGCTCTTGCAGCAGCTGCACAGGAGCTCCCAGCAGCTCTGGGAGGTGACAGAGGAGAGCCTGCACTCGCTGCGGGAGAGGCTGCGCCACCCGGACGCCGTTGGCCTGGGCTCCCTGCTGCTGCTGCGCGATGCTGACCGTGTCCTGCAGGTCCACGTGGAGTAAGCCGGGCCGGGGCTGGGCTCCCTCGGGGTCGACCTCACGTGGGCTTGGGCTTAGCCAGGAGGCAGGCCCAGGCACCCCAGGTCCTCATGAGCTTTGGGGCCTCCTCAGAAAGAAGGACGTGGCGAGTTAGAAGTGTCTTAGTTGGATCGGCACCGGAGGTCACCAGTGCCCAGAGCCAGGCCGCCGTCTGCCCTCAAGACTGCGGGGGGTGGGGGTGGTTCCGGGGAGCCCAGAGGGCAGGGGCGTGGGTCTGGAGCTGGGGGCTGGCCTGCAGGGGTCCTGTGTGCTGCCTGCAGGTACATCGAGGCCTACGCGAGCTGTGTGGTCGTGCAGGCCTACCAGAGGGCAGCCAAGAGGAGGAGGTGAGTCTGGGTGGGCTGCAGGGCGCCTCTGGGTGGCTGGGGGGCTCCGGATGAGCGTGGGAAGCCGGGTCCCCAGAGCAGGGCTCTAACAGCTGCACTGAGAGGGAGGGAAGCTGTGTCTGGCGGGGATGGCCTTGAGGCGGGGAGGGAGGGGCCGTTCCTGCTCGGAGCTGCAATCCCGCCAAACTCAGGCCTTGCTGCTCAATCCACCCCGCTGCGGTGTTTGATAGGGGAGGTGTGGGGCCTGGCGCTGGCCCTGGGGGCGGTGGGGGCACTGGGCTGGAGGTGGGGAGGCTGAAGGCGTGCGTGCCCCCCAGCGAGTACTGGCGAGGCCAGCGGAAGGCGCTGCGGCAGCTCCTGGTGGGCGTGGGCTCCGAGGGCTCGGTGGGCACAGCGCTGGCCCAGGTGCTCCACCAGCCGCTCGCCCACCACCTGCAGCAGTATGTGCTCCTCCTGCTCAGCCTCGGGGACGCCATCGGGGAGGTGGGTACCAGGGCCGCCAGAGCCTGCAGCCTGTGGGGGAGCCGAGGGAGGGGAGAAGCGGGGCCCAGGCTTAGGGGACTCGGACTATACTCGGGAGGCTTGGTCTGAGAAGGACCGTCCATACCTTGGGGGTCTGCGGGGGTCACAGCACTGCCCAGGGGTGTTTGAGAGGCATGTCCCTGCCCGGGGGGAGGGGTTGTCTGAAGACATGACTGCCCAGTGGTCTTAGTGCATCACAGCCCTGCCCTGCTAGAGCCAGCAGAAACCAGGGAGCAGATATGCCAAGTACTGGGTGTGAGGAATGGTCCTGACTCCCCTGGGGGCACCCCCCCCACGCCCGCCCCTCAGGGAGGGGGAGGGGGAGCAGGGGCAGCTGTCAGAGAGAAAGGGGCAAACGTGGCCTAGTCTCGGGCCCCCTGACCAGCTGGGGCCAGGACAGGGCAGGGGAAGCTGTCACTGGGTGGGGGAAGGGCCCCACGCCCCCCCTCACCGGCTGCCCCTCCCCCTGCAGCACCACCCTGCCCGGGAGCTGGTGGTGCACGCAGCCACCCTCTTTGGGAACCTGCAGTCCTTCATGAGGCAGGCGCTGGACCAGGCCGTGGCCACGCAGGCCCTCTGGCCCACCCTGGGCAGTCGGCTGAGAGTGAGTTCGGGGCCCGAGGGCCGGTTAGGGAAGGGTGCTCCCCACTGCCCCACTGGGCATGGCTTGCTGGGTGGCTCGTCACCCTCTGTGCCTCAGTTTCCCTATCAGGAAAGGGAGCAGGTGGCTGAGGTTGGTCGCTCAAGCGTCCCTCTGTAGAGCCAGCCTCACCCGTTTGCCAAGCACCTCCCGCCTGGCTCTGGGAGGCAGCAGTCAGCAGGACTGACCTTTCCCAGGGCTATGTCTCGGGGGGGGGCAGGATGTCACCAAATGTTTGCACCCCCCCGTGGCATGTGCTGCCTCTGCAGCGAGGGAAGTGCCCTGTCCTCGGAGAGCACTGGCCTTGAGGCCCAGAGGAGAGAATGAGAACAGGGGGCGTGGACAAGGACTGGAGAATCCTGGGCCAGAGTTGATGGGGCTCTGCTGGGGCCATGCACAGGGATGGAGCGTGGGGCGGATGAAGCAAAGCTCCAAGAGACAAGTTGTGCTGCCCTGTGCGAGTGGATTCCCTGTGCCCATCCAGTGGGGGGGGGGGTCCTGGGAGTCACCCCACTTCTGCTGGAGGAGGCCTCCAGGAGGTGTCTGGATGCCAAGGGCGGGCAGGCAGCGGCGCAGCCAGCGGCTTCCAGGACGGGGCTACCTGAGCCTTGAACCTTCCCGCCCCCCAGGATGTGCTCTGCACCTCTGCTCGCCGACTTTTACAAGACAGCAAGGACGTGCCCGTGACGGTGGCCCCGCTGCGGTCCGAGCGAGTCCTGCTCTTTGACGATGCCCTCGTCCTGTTGCAGGTCAGAGCGGGGCCGACCTGGGGTCTTGGGTGGCCACAGTGGGTTCCCGGGGGCTGGTTGAAGGAGGAGTGGGAAATGGACGAGCCCCTGAGAGTGAAACTCGGGCTTGGAGAGCTGGCTGGGGACAGGAAGGCAGAGTGCTGGGCCGGGGGCAGCCAGCTAGGAGCAGCGTGCCATTCCAGAAGAAGCGAGGGCTGTGGTGGAAGCCTGCCCAAGGTACATCCTGGCTTCAGCTCTTTCTAGCTGGCATCCTCGGGAAATGTCTTCACTTTGGTTTCCTTATCAGAAAATTGTTACTTTCAGGGATGCACAAAAAGTAACAACCAGGGAATGGTAGTGAATTCATCCTACAGCAAGTGAATCCCTTCTTTCTTAAACAAGAGAGGAGCCTGTAGGAGGTCATGGGCGGCCTGTGGGCGCCGAGGAGGCTGGATGAACCCTGCAGCGCTTGGACAAGGCTTCTAGAGAACAGTACCACACAGAAGCAGAGCCTGGGCTCGGCTTTGCGGGATTGAGGAGGGAGCCAGGCCTGGGCTTTGGGAATTGTCACTTGGCCAGAAACCTTAGCTGTGCCCAGTCCCCCTGCACTCGCATTGCACTCATGGCATCCTTATGATCTCTTTGCTTGCTAGAATGTCAGTCTGGAAGTCCCTTGTTGTTGTCATTGGGGAGGCAGAGGCCCAGCAGGGGCCCTGAGCCTCCTGATACCTGGTTTGGGGGCTGCTCTGGTTTAGTGTGAGTTCCCTGTGCTCCAGATAAGCTGAGGAGGTTTTGCCCTTGAATGCACCAAGCCCTTCTCACCACCGGACCTTTGCACGTGCCGTGTCCTCTGCTTGGCTCACTTGTTCCCGGCCTATACCTGGGCCTGCTACCTCCTCCTCCAAGAAGCCTTCTGCGGCAGCAGGGCAGTGACCCGACCGCCTGGGCCAGGTGGGAGGTAGCTATGCAGTCTTCCCAGCGGAGGGGCTGCTTAGGCCACCTCTAGGGTGGGGGTGGCTCCCCACATTGAAGGAACAGCACGAGCAGAGGTTCAGAGTGAGCACAGTTTGGGGCAGCCTCGGGAAGGTGCGAGTGTGGAGCGGCCGTGACGTGGGGGATGGGGCACCCGAGTCCAGAGCGGTCCGTGTAGGCCTTGAACGTCGGGCTCAGCGCTGCGGTTTCCATCCTCCTGGCAGCAGGGCCGACAGCGCCAGTCCTGCGCTTCCAGGAGGCCACTCTGGCGGTCAGCAGAGGAGGCTGCTCCTGGGCTGGGCTGGGCAGGCGTGGTGGGGGCCTCGGGGCTGGCAAGCCCGCCTGAGCAGCCTGGGACCCCCGGGATGGTGCCCGCGGTCAGCCTGGACTGGTGGTGCCGTGAGCAGCTGGCTCGGGCTCCTGCTGACACCTGTGCTCGTCCTCCAGGGCCACAGTGTCCACTCCTTTGACCTGAAGCTGCTGTGGGTGGATCCTGGACAGGATGGGTAAGCAGCCCCCTCCGTGGGCCTTCCCTCCCTCCCCACCCAGGGCTCAGGTTCCCCCCACACCGGGCAAGCTTGAGCCTGCACCTTGCCTCCGTCCATCTAGGCACACCCTTCACCTCCTCACACCTGAGGAAAAGTTCTCCTTTTGTGCCAAGGACCCCCAGGGCCAGGTGAGTGAGGGTGAGCTGGGGGGTCAGGGGAATGAGGGAAGGGGACGGGGGGTAGGGGAGAGCAGAAATGTGCAACCTTGGAGGGGCTCCCTGGGGTGCAGGATGAGGGGCTGCCAGGGCTCTAGGGTCATGGGCAGTGTGAGCTGGCGGTCCCCCTGGGCCAGGTATCGGCATAGAGAAGCCAGGATTGGGGCCTGTGTTGATTCCTGCCCCGTGGGCAGGCCCAGAAACTGCAGGTGAGGGCCGGGTCTGGCTGGAGGGCCCTGGGCCACAGAGGGGAGCTGTGGCGAATACCCCAACTGACAGAATGGGAGAGGGGCGGTACCCGGGGCCCTGGAGGCCTGTGCCTGACCCAGGAAGGCTCCCCGCCCTGTCTCCCGTCCCCACCAGGCGGTCTGGCAGTGGAAGGTGACCCAGGCAGTGTGCCAGGCCCTGCGTGGGAAGAAGGACTTCCCGGTGCTGGGGGCGGGCCTGGAGCCCCCCGAGCCCCCCGCCTGCCGCTGTGGAGTGTACACCTTCCGCAGGGAGGGCCGCCTCTGCCAGGCCACCTACGAGGGCGAGTGGTGCGGGGGCAGGCCCCACGGCAAGTAAGTGGCCGGGACTCACGGCTGGGAAAGGCGGTTTCTCCTGGCCTGCGGGTTCGCCACCCACCAAATGGGGGTGATAGCCCCACCCCTTTTTCTGGAGTTGTTCTGACCCTCAGTCTCCACTAAGGCCCAGCGCCCTTGGCCAGGCAATGCAGGTGACCTCACGGGGTGTCACTAAGGTTGGGGGCAGGCTGGACCCACCCAGAGCCCCTGGCCGCGGGGCATGCTGTCACTCCCCGTGGCCAGTGAGCCAGCCGTCTGTTCCCCAGAGTCTCTCTAAGTCCACTTGGACAGAGCCTGGCCGTAGCAGAGCTGCCAGATGTCAGCCTTGGTGATGATGAACGGTGATGGTGACGCTCGGCGCGGGGGGTGGGCCTCAGGCGTGGGCCCGCAGTGCCGCTCCGTTTGCACCGATGCAGCCTGGTGGGGTGGCAACGGCGCACATTCTCTCTCCAGCGGCCTCGCAGGGCACCTGGGGAAGTGTTGTCAGCCCATTTTAGAGTTGCAGAAACTGAGGCTAGGAGACTGGCATAACCCGAGTGCAAGGCAGGCGGGACTTTAAAGAAGATGTTCCCCCCGCTTGCTGCAGCTGGGGAAACTGAGGCCCAGAGAGCAGGACTCATGGCCGGGGTTGCACTCCCATACCCTGCTGCCTCCAGAAAGGGCGTCAGGAGGCTCATGGGCAGAGAGGAAAGCAATGCCGCTTCAGAAGGGTGGTAGAGACCCAGTGACTTGCCCTTGTCTTCAGCTTGAGGGGAAGCTCTGCACGGGAGCGGGAACTGGGCTCCCCCTAGCAGCAGGTGGCTGCTGGAATAAGGGTCAAGGGGCTTTCTGTGGGGGCTTAGCGCCTAGACAAGAAAGCCGGGGGTGGGCAGGGAGTCCAGTCCAGGGGTGCACCTGGCGGCTAGGGAGGGGAGGACCCCAATTAGAGTCTGTGACTGAGGCCCGCTGGGGGTCCTCGAGGGGCCGGGGCGGGTCTGGCGGCCTGATGCTGGGGACCGCCCCTCCTTCCAGGGGCACCCTGAAGTGGCCAGATGGACGCAACCACGTGGGGGATTTCTACCAGGGCCTGGAGCACGGGTGAGCTGGCCGGCAACGCGGCGGGGGGTGGGCAGGGGCGCGGCTTTCCCTCCTGCTGTGGTCACGGGATGGCGCCATCCGGGATTCCCGAACCTCAGGCAGGAACGGAGAAACCATCTGGTTAAGGGGAAACTGAGGCCCTGACTGGGGGGCAGTGGTATCAGCTTGAGGTCAGGGAGGGTGGTGGTCCCAGGGCCAGAGGCACTGGAGGGAGCATGGGGGCAGGACGGAGGGAGAGGGTGTCCTAGAGGGGCCCTTGGGAAGAAGGAGATTCTCCCCCGTGTCCGAGAAGGCTCCCTGGGGCAGGGGCAGCCTGGTGGCGCGGAGGGGGTGCGGTGGGGCGACCCGCGAGGTGGCCGTGCTGACGCCCCCCCGCCTGTCCATGCCTGGCCAGCTTTGGCATCCACCTGGTGCCCCAGGCCGCCGAGGACAAGTTCGAGTGTTACAAGTGCCACTGGCGGGAGGGCCACATGCACGGCTACGGCATCTGTGAGTAAGTGAGCCCCCGGCCTGCAGGGGTGGGGGGCAGCCGGGGGTGGCCACATCCTCTGGCTCCGTGAGGCAGGGCTGGCTGTGGCTCTGCAGGTATGGCAGCGACGAGGTGTATAAGGGCTACTTCCAGGCGGGCCTGCGGCATGGATTCGGGGTGCTTGAGAGCGCCCCGCAGGCCCCCCAGCTCTGCAGGTACACGGGCCACTGGGAGCGGGGCCAGAGGAGCGGCTACGGCATCCAGGACGACAGAGAGAGGTGAGCACTCTGCAGCCACCGCCCCCCACCCAGGGACCGGGGGGCACAGTCCCACCCTGGGGGGCCCTGTGGTCAGCGGGCCAATGCTGCTGTTTCCAGGGTCTCGCAAGTCTCCCTCACTTCCTGTCTGCTCTCTGGGGCGTTGCCGAGGCTCTGCTGAGGTTGCTGTGACCCCCGTCTGCACCCTCTCCCTCGGCTAGCCCCTCGTGCTGCAGGAGACACAGCCCTTCCCCAGCCTCGTCCTTGGCCTGGCGTTCGAGGCCTCACCTGCTCCTCTGGCCTCCCCACTGCTGTGCTTCCCATGTGCCTCTCCAGACTTTCTGGACCTCCAAGCGGCTCTGGGGCACGCACCCCGTCTTCGTGGCTTTGCATGTGTGTGAATCACACCTCTGCTCCATCCGTCCCTCCTGCCACCTCCCTGGGGAAGCCTCCCAGGATGCTCCCCTCCAGCAGACTCCCTGCCCCTGTCTGAGCTGAGTGGGTTCAGGCGATGTGTGCGAGCCGGACATGCAGTAGGTGTGGGAATTCCTGGCCAACGCTGGCCGCATCTCCTCCTCCCGCAGGGGCGAGCGCTATATCGGCATGTGGCAGGCTGACCAGCGGCATGGCCTAGGGGTCGTGGTCACACAGGCAGGGGTCTCCTACCAGGGCACCTTCCAGGCGGACAAGATGCTGGTGAGTGGGGTGACCTCTGTGTGTCCTGGGCTGCCTCTCCCCCTGCACCCAAGACCGGGGCTGAAATTCTGGCCCTGAAGCCAAGCTGAGGCTGGCTGGGAGTGGACAGGGCAGGAGGCTGGGTTCCCGGGCGCTGGGGGCCAGCTGGAGCAAGGCAGGAGGCCAGCTCTGCCACCCGCCTGTCTTGGCTTTGGCCAAGTTCCTGCCCCTCCCAGCCTCAGTTTCCCCATTGGTAACTCAGGTGAATGGTGCTTATCATAAAGGCCCAATGGAATAGCGAGGCAATGATGATGCCGGCTGACTCGGCTGCTTCTGGGCTGAGCCCCCAGCGCCATCTCTTGTGACCCACCCAGCAGCCCTGTAGGCTGATGCCATTGTTCCTCATGTATGCTTGACCCACGCAAGGCTCAGAGAGGTCAGGGAGCCTGCCCAGCGTCACACGCCACTGAATGGCAGAGCTGAGATGAACACCCAGGCATCCCAGCACTAGCCTTCTGTCTCGTCCACACCCGCACAGAGGAGGGCTCTGCCTGATGGCTCTATTGTTATTACGGCTTGTTTGTTTTTGCCCTGCTTTGTTCTGGAAGGAATTGGAGGGTTATAAGGAAAAAGGGGAAAAGGGCAAGAGAAGGCACATAAAATAGGTTCAGAAATAAGTCGAACACAAATTGCAAACTGTTTGGCTCTGAGCTTCCTGGTAGCCAAGGTGGTGAGGGAGCCTGATGAGCTCCGACCCCAGGGTCAGTGAGAGGGAAGCAGGGATGGTTCAGGAGAGGCCCAGCACTCCTTGGGCCTTGGGTGGGAGGACGGGCCTCCCAGGTGCTGTCTGAGAGGCCCCTGGCAGTCAGAAGCCCGGTCCAAGGGTGTAGTTTAGGGGACCCAGGGATGAGGTTCTGGAGCTGGTGCTCAGCAGGCCAAGGGCTGATGTCCCACCTAGGCCTGGTCCCGGGGCAGCGCGATACAACGGGGCTCGGGGCCTCTCTGTCCGTGGGTCGGTGCCCAGCTCCCCTTTTCCGCCCTGCCCCAGGCCCCTGGGCCTTCCTGGACGCTCCTGCCCTCCCTGGCTTCCTTCCAGGGCCCAGGGATCCTCCTCTCTGAAGATGACTCTCTGTACGAGGGCACCTTCACCAGGGACCTGACCATCACGGGGAAGGTAGGGCCGCCGAGACCCCACTGCACACGCCGCCCAGGCCCTGGCTGGGTCTGTAACTGCACCCCTTGGACTGAGGGCTGAGGGCGCAGCCAGGGAGGTGGAGAAGGCTGGGTGGGCTTCTCCTGCCTCCACCCCCCCCCACCAAGGGGCAGGCGCAGCAGCCGCTCCCCAGGTCTGCTCTGGGTCTGGGGGACGCTGGTGGTCTCTAGCCTGCTGTCCCCCCAGCAGACTCTAGTTTGGAATGAACCCCCCCGCCTTCCTCGGCAAATGTCCCTGGAGTCACTGCCTTCAGGATGCTCCTGCCCCAGCTGACCCTGTCGGGGGCAGCGATGCCCCGCCTGGAGTCTTTGAAACGGGGCTGTTTTGGTTTAAAAATGACTGGGGGCACGACTGGCATCCAGGGGTGCTGTGCTCGGGAAAGCCCATGCAGCAAGGAATTGTCCCCCAGGCCTCCCCCTGCCTCTGGGCCCCCCTCCAGCCCCCCGGTGGTGGCTGTCCCCACTCTGTCCCGTGGGTCTTCCCCTTTGTCGTCTCCCCCACCCCAGAGAGCAGCTGGTGGGTGGGGGGCACAGCTGTGGTGGGGGCTCCTGCCCCTCAGGGCGGGGCAGATGGGAGTGGATGGTGGGAAGCCTACCCATCAGCCTCTAGCCTTTGTGACCCTGGGTGGCTGTGAGGCCTTGAGGCCAGGGGGGATGGAGGGGCAGCTGGACAGACAGACAGGTCGACAGAGGGGCCTCCTTGTCTCCCTTTCCTGGCTTCCAGGGCAAGGTCACTTTCCCCAACGGCTTCACCCTGGAGGGCTCTTTCGGCAGTGGGGCAGGAAGAGGACTGCACACGCAGGGCGTGCTGGACACAGCTGCCCTCCCTCCGGACCCGAGCTGCACCTGCAAGCGGTGAGAACCTGCTCGCCTGCCCGCACATCCCGGCACCTGTCTGGGGATGCCAGTGTTTCCACTCCACAGGACTGGGGTCTCATCGGAGCGTCTTGTCTCAGCCTCCTTTTGCATGTTAGCAAGTCCAGAGAGGGGCCACACAAGTGAAATAGGAAATAAAAGTATGAGTCAAGCTTAAAAAAAAGGGAGGCAGCAGTTATGATTGAGCATTTGCTTCGCTGAGTTCCCTGCCAGCCAGGGTGAAGAAGGAAACTTATTAGTGGCATCACTCTCCCTATCATGGGGCATTTGAGAGGGGGATAGACCTCTGTTCCTTTGGGGACAGAGTGTTCTTCCTTGGAAAACTGTAGCTCAAATGTTGATTCTTGCCACATCTGTTGAGGAAGACTTGGCATTGCACCAATGAGGGAACCTGTGTGTGAGGTCCTAGTGTTGACTCAACCCTCAGGTAGCATTTCAGATGTGGGGAGAGGGTACGCTGACTACTTGCTCCGTCGTCCCTATGTGCTTCCTCTCCCTGACAGCGGATGGCACACCTTAGGGGCATGACAGCCTGGGTGGGGTGCAGGTGTAGGATGACCTGTGCCTTCTCCATTGGACAGCGTGGCCCCCTTCCCCCAGACACGGTCAGACCCCTGGGCCTGTCAGCCAAGGGGGGCTTAACCTCAAGAAGGAGCCAGGTCTGGTGGGAAGGCAGAGTGGGGTCTCGTGACAGGGGAAACCCAGACTTGGGGTACTGGTCTCTTGAGCCAAGACTCCACTCTAGGCTTTGGGCACCAGCTCTCCAGGTCTGCCCACCTTTCTGTCTCCATCTTTCCAGGGGTCAGTATCCCAGTCTGTCTTCTCTGTCATGGTAGATCCTCTCCCTCTCTCGGCCTCTCCTTTCTCCTGGAGCCTTTGAGGTCAGCCCCGTCTGCACCCCCTGGCCCACACACCCATTCCTGGCCCTGGCTCTGGGCCGGCCTGCCTACCTCCACCCCTCCGAGGGCTAGGTCCTGCCCACCACCAGCTCCATCTCTTCTCCTGTGCCTCCATCACAGGCAGCTGGGGCTGGGTGCCTTCCCTGTTGAGAGCCGCTGGCAGGGCGTGTATGGCCCATTCCGGGACTTCGTGCAGGCCGGCTGCCCCGGGGACCTGCAGGAGGCCCTGCTGGGCTTCCACGTGCAGAGCTCGCGGGAGCTGCGCAAGTCCCAGGAGTACCTGTGCTGCGACAGGTGAGGCGGGTGTGCATGTGGGCGCCCAGCTGGCTGGAGTCTGGGCGGCTGAGGTCAGAGTGGGTGGGGGAGGGAGGCCTTCCAGAGGGGGACCTGGGCCAGGCGTGGGTGAGGGACATGTGTGGTGCCCCAGGACCCCCCCTGAGGATGGTACAGGCAGGATCGAAGACGTCCTGGAGGAGCTGCTGCGGCACCGGGAGCCTGAAGCCCTGCAGCAGTACCTGGGGAAGGTGAGGCCTGTGGGCGCGATGGGGCAGCTGTGGAGTCTCATCTGGGCTCCGGCGCCTGGCGTCGAGCATCTCCTCATGTCAGTGCCCTGGACCAGGCCCTGAGCAGCTCGCTGCACCCCCTGGGAAAGCTGCTGCGGACACTGACACTGACCTTCCAGGCCACCTACGCAGGCATGGGGGCCAACAAGCACCTCCAGGGCATGGCCCAGGCAGAGGTGAAGCAGCATGCCCGGGACCTCTGGGCCTCCTACAGGTGAGCTCCCTGGCACATGGGAACAGTCACCACCCTGCGACCCGGCCTGCCGGGGTCTGCCCTCTCCAAGGCCAGCTCTGCCTAGCGTCCCGGGCAAAAGTGGTCCCTCTACCTTAGATCTGGGGTGACAGAGAACCAGAGGGTTGGTCAATGTGGGGCTGGTGAACAAAGGGGTTAGAGGGTGGGGAGATGAGAGCAAGGACCCAGTCACAGCCTTCATCCCAAATCCAATCTCCAGCCAGTTCCTGGGCTGAGCCCTGATCATCAGGGAACTCTATCCCCACTGCAGGCTGAACCCTGATCCTCAGGGAACTCTACCCCCACGGCAGGCTGAGCCCTGATCCTCAGGGAACTCGACTCCCTCTGCCGCTGAGCCCTGATCCTCAGGGAACTCTACTCCTTCTGCCGCTGAGCCCTGATCCTCAGAGAACTCTACCCCTACTTCAGGCTGAGCCCTAATCCTCAACTCAGATCACATCTCCAGTCCCAGGCTGAGCTGTGACCCCATCAAACATATTACAGATAGGAACCCTAGATGCCACCATTCCTTCTGTTGCTGGGATTTGAGGATTCTCTGTGCTGATACCCTGGTCTGGGAGGCTGGACTCTGCAGGGCCATGTTCCACAGTTCTGAGAGGCAGGGCCACCTGGGCTCGCGGTGGTGCTAAGAGGGTGGACCTCGCGCTTGTGTGGGACGTGGCCGCCACACCATCCCTCTCCCTGTTTTGCAGGGGTCTGCTGCAGGTTGCCTTACAGCAGAAAGGCCAGGCCCTGGCAGAAGAAGACGCAGAGACGAGGTGACCAGCCCAGGCCCCCACGGGGTCTTCGCAGGGTCTTCTCCCCGGGAGCAGCCAGGCTTAGTTCCAAGGAGGTCTTGTGCCTCTGCTCCTGGGGCCTCCCTTGGGGGAGAGGGGTGCCTCTGGGGAACTATTGGGGGTCCTTGCTGTCTACCAAGTCTTGTTCATGGGCCATTTGTGGGTCAGAATGGCTCATGACCCGACCCCTGCCCCGTGAGCAGCCAGGGATGGGGCACTGCCCCAGTGCAGCGAAAGCACCTTAGTTTTCAGTGCATTGCCCCAACCTCATCTCTTGGGTGCACAGTGACAGCTCTCCCAGGCCCCCTCCTCCCTGCGCACAGATCAGAAACTGAGGCCTGCCAGGGCTGTGCCTAAGGTCACACGGAGCAAGAGTTAGGCGGGCCATTGACTCTGTCCCCTCCAGCCTCTGGACACTGAACCTCACAATTTGCCTTCAGATTCCAGGCCCAGGGATGCTCATGATCAGACAGTCCTTTCTGTCACTGTTCTGCAGAGGGGAGACTGGGGTTAGACATTAGGGAGAACTTTCCCCTGGAGTCCTAGGAATCGCAGCAAACTAGGATGGCTGCTGAGAGCTTTGCTGCAAGTCACTTGTCCATCAGGGGCCCTGGCTTTGCATTCAGACAAATCCTGCCCCACCTGGTGTGTTGGTTCTGGAAGTCAAGTGAGAGTGAGGCAGCTGATAGCTACCAATTAAAAGAGTGAATGAATGAATGAGAACAGGTTTTGGAAAGGGTTTGCTAGGCAGAGAAGTGGAGGCCGGAGGCAGGGAATCTGTTGGGGAAGTAGGGGCTCAGTGGGCTCTTCGAGAGGTGGCCCCATGTAGTGATCGCCATTCCCTGGATCCACATCCTGCCGACCCCAATGCCCCTCTCCCGGGCTCTCATCCAGGGATCTGCAGGTGCATGGATTGGTACTGCCCCTCGTGCTGCCCAGCTTCTACCCAGAGCTTTTCACTCTCTACCTGCTTCTTCACGAGAAGGAGGACAGTCTCTACAGCCAGGGCATCACCAACTTGAGCCTCTTCCCCGACACCAAGCTGCTTGAGTTCCTGGAAGTGCAGAAGTAAGCCCCTCAACACCATGCCATGTTAGCCAGGGCTCTCGGGGTAGCAAGGCGTACACACGCAGCTCTAACTCTCTTCAGTGAAAAAAGAGGAGGGGTGTTTAACGTGCTCGTGAACCTGGGAATTTCCAGGGTTACGCATTCAGGTGTGGCTGGATCTAGGTGCTCAAACACATGAGACAGGGAAGCGTCTTCTATTTCTTTGGCTACCCCTTGTGGTGGCAAACATGGCAACATTTGGTTGAGGATTCTACTCTCCCAGCTTAGCCTTGCCGGGAACTGGCACCTCCTTCCCAACAGCCCCAGCAAAGCACCTGGACTCCCTCCCTGACCTGGAGTGGGTCTTGAGCCCGCCTCTGAACCCTGGCTGTGGTTCCCACTGGCTAGGCCTACCTTGGTGCCCACCACTGGAGCTGGGGTGAGGCCACCTGCTCTGGGCCCTTAGACTGAGAGTGGGCATGGGAACATCCCCAGAAGGGTCATCCAGGAGAAGGTCAAGCCGGTGTTCAACACATCCAGGATCAGCACCTACTCCAGGGCCTCCTTTCCACCCTCAGCCACCAAAACCCAGGGTTCCCACCCCCTGGTGCCATGGGGTTCCTGCCCCCTGGTGCCACAGGGTTCCCATCCACTGGTGCCACAGGGTTCCCATTCGTTGGTGCCACAGGGTTCCCACCCACTAGT
>JAQZBX010070685.1:0-15382 GCA_029593785.1 Cabassous unicinctus
GTGAATACGCACAGGCTTCGCCACTCACTCGGGGAAGCTGCCCAGCCCCTCCCGACCCCCAGAGGGCGCCCGTGAGCACGCGCGCCGGGTCCCTTCGCGTCCTTGCTTATAATCCTTCAAGGACTGCGGGTTCCCACAGGGCGCTTCCTTTGTTTCACGCGGCTTACTAAGGATACCTTTTGGATCTGACCCTTACCGCACCATCAGCCTCACCTGCTGGACTCCCTGGCATTACCCCGTGGCCCGCTACCCTGTATGCCTCCCGCACTCCTCGCCTGCTCTCCGCCCCCTTCTCGTCTGCTCTCTGCCCACCTCACCCCCACAAAACGCAGCTCTCTTGGGATTCTCCTGAGGGAAGTCCTCAAGGCTGCACAGGAAGCGGTGGTCCCCCTGTCCTCGGCTCAGTGGGATCAGGCGGGGCTCGGAGCGGCTGCAGAGGGGCTGGCAGGCTCTGGGGTGCTTTCTCCTCCCTGGCAATTCACAGGCACGCAGGGAGACTCTAGAGTAGAAGAAGACACTCCCCATCCCACCCCCAATTTTTCCCACTATCAAAGCATGATCTTCAAGCCCCTGGAGGGGTAGAAAGCAACACACAGCGGAAGGCAAAAAAAAAAAAAAAAAAAAAAAAAAAAAAAAGGTTTTTAAATTATCTTCTTACTGGTGATGGCTTTTCCAGGACCGATTTAGCCTAGAATGGTTTGGTTTTCTTAAACTGAACAATTCCGGGGAGTAGATATAGCTCAGTGGTTGAGTGCCTGCTTCCAATGTATGAGATCCTGGGTTCAATCCCCAGTACCTCCTTAAAAACAAAATAACAAAAAACAGAATGATTCTGACCTTGTGGGGTGGGGAGTGGGAGGTAAAAAGAACAAAATAGCCTTTTAATCTAGGACATTCTATCCTGTTCCTTCCATATAATGGATCCACTGGAAATCTGACTAACTCTTGCACAAGTATGAGCAGCAGGGAAGTTGGGCCCAGAGATATCACAGCCTGCGGCCTGTGGTGGAAGGGAACCTGCGGTGGCCCTGTCCAGCCACTCCCTTTTACTTCTGTAGAATGTGTAATTTTCCAAAGCGTGTCCACACACTCTGTCTCATTAGATTTGCTTTTCCTTTTTTCCCTATTCTTTGTTTTTTTTAATTATTGAGGTGAAATTCACAAAACATACAATTAACCATTTAAAAATGTACAACTCAGAGGCATTTGGTGCATCCACAAGGTTGTTCAACCACATCTCTCTTGGGTTTCAAAACTTCATCATCACCCCAGTACACCTCGTACCTATTAAGTAATCACTCCCCATTTCTTTCTCCCTCAGCCCCTGGCAACCACTAAGCTGCTTTTTGTCTCTTTGGATTTACCTATTCTGGATATTTCATATAAAAGAAACCACACAATATGTGGTCCTTTGGGACTGGTTTCTTTCACTTAGCATAATGTTTTGAAGTTCATCCATTTTGCACCATCAGCACTTCATTTTTATGGCTGAATAATATTCCATTATATGGGTATTCCACATTTTGTTCATCCATTCACTGTTGATGGGCATTTGATTGGTGTCCACCTTTCATTAGAGTTTCTTGTCAGCCTGGAAGACAGGAAGACACCTATCAGCCCTGGCTTTGCAATCAGCAGACCTGCATTCAGATACCAGCTTCTATACTTACTGGCAAAGTCAATCGTCCTCTTGAAGCCTTGGCTTTCTAATCTGCAAAATGGGCTCAGTGGTAGTACAGGCCTCTCAAGGTGCTGTGCGGGCCACCTCAGATAACACAGGTGCAGCAAGTGCTTCACAGTTTATTATTTTTAATATTTTTCCCATTTTTACTATAATGAAGACCAAACTCAGGTTAAAGAATTTGCCTAAGAACCACTACACCGACAGGGCTGAGCCTGGACCCCCGTCTCCTGGCCCCAGTCCAGAGCACTTGCCCTGTGAGCTGTGATGCCCCTCCCCCCATGGTGGCAACTGCACGGTTCCTCCTCCATCAAAAGGGAGAAGGCCTTAATTAATGCTTTCAAGAGATTCCAGCTGCTAAGATGAAAGGTCCTTGGACACTCAGGCCTGTCATTACCCAGCTTTTCTGTCTTATCACTGTCTTTGGAGTTTGTTTTGGTGGAAGAACATAATGTCTCTGATCCATGTGGCCTCGGCTCGCCATCGCTCTTGCCAGCCGCTCTGGCTCTCACTCCAGCGCCTTCTCCAGCTCACAGGTGAGGCTCCAGACACGAGAGCTAACTGTCCATGTCAGTTCTGCACAGAGTTAGTGGCAGGCTACCTGGAAGCTCTCCAACCCCCCAGTCACCTTCTTTGGTCAAAAGATTTTAGGCCTTCTGTGTTCCTCTCGCTGATTTTCTGTCTCTCTTTTTTTTTAATTGGCTTTATTAGTTTTTCTTTTTTGGTGTACAGTTCTATGAGTTCCCCCCATCTGCGTCCACTCGCTGGGCGATCCCCCACCCCCTGGCCTCACCAAGTCTTGATCCTAGGGACCCCCAACGTAGGAGAGAGGCACCCCGCCACCTGCACCACCTCAGTTCCTGGTTTCTGGTGGGCCTCGTCCTGGCTCTCCCCCACGTCGCCCCCCCGACTGCCGCGTCATCATCCTGCTGCGTGGCTCGCTGTGCAGGCCTGGCTCACCTGCTTGCCTTTTTTTTTTAATTTTTAATTTTACCAGGAGGTCCCAGAGATCGAACCCGGGTCCTTCCACACAGCAGACGGACACCCAACCACCTGAGCCACATCCGCCTCCCATGATTTTCTCTTTAATAGTGCAAAGACTCCTGGGAGGGATGACACCAGCTAACACAAAGGCATGGGCTACTGCTTGTAGAAAGACTGCTGCAACTTGTGATAACTAAGGGGAGAAGGGTAGTGAGGAGGGGGAAGTGGAGGCCTCAAGACAAACTTCTCCTCCCTTACAATTACAGGGAAGGATGAATCATTAAAGACATGAATCAGATTTAAAATAAATACCACAGGGCCAGAATGACCTGACAGCCTGTTCTTATCCACGGAGGCCTGTGGTCTCAATTCAAAAAAGAAAAGAAAAGACAGCACGTTCCAGCCAAAAAGATTGTGTCATCTTCAAAGGGTGAGAACATCACCCTTGTTCTTCCAGGGAAAGAAAGAGCCCCTGCTCCCTTGTCATTGGTGGGTACGGTTGGGTCATCATAGCAACTGGCGGGGATGGGGGGATCAGGCTGCTGGATGTGGGCAGGGGGAACATGCCTCAGGTTAGAGAACAAAGGTGAGCATGTGGGAGCATCCTCGTGCCATCTACTTTCTCCACCCTCTGATCTTGATCACCAGCCCCAGCTGGGAACCCTGAGCTATGGGGGATGCTGAGGCATGGAGAGCAGAAGAGAAGAGCTGCCCGAGCTTCTGTCCTCTGAGGCGGGACATCACATTTCTATCCCAAAAGAACCTCCTTCATGGCCAAGCTTGGGAGCAGGAGATGGAAATTCCTGAAGTGTGATGGGAGGAAATCCTGAAATATCCAGCCCACTGCCTTTCACTGAGTCTGAAATGCTGTCTTTCATTTATTCCATTTGTTTAGTTCTCAAAGGTAGCTCTGATTTTTAAGAGCTTCTTTAAAAATGCAAACTCACCTACAAACAGTAATATTAAAGAAACTTTATCTTTCCAGGACTAGGGGCTGGGCAGAGATAGGCCATCCGGCCTGGAAAGAGGGCCAGCCAGGGGACTCTGGCCAGGCCAGGGGCCGGAAATGTGTTCAAGCGCCTCCCCTGGCATCTAACTCACCAAGTGACCTGATCAAATGTTGCCTCTTCTCTGGCCTTTTGCAAAATGAGGATAAATTAGGCTTCCTCCCAGCTCTAACGACAGTTTAAGGATTATCCTGAGGTTAGGGCAGCAGTTCATCTACTCAACAGAAAATCTTTGAGTCTATTCTGTGTCAGGCTTAAGGTAGCGAGCAGGATGCTGCTCTCAGGAAGATAGATTCTTATCTATCAAAGGGAAGATGAGCCCATTAGAAACAACTGGACACAGGTAAAGCCAGAGGACACTGGGCCGAGGTCCCCCAGAGCTGGTCCCCAGGGGGTGGGAGGCAACTGGTAGGCCAGGGACTGGGACCTCTGTCCAGGAAACACTAGGAGGGGAGCTAACGATTTCCCAAGAAGTTAAAAAAGACAGTAGCTACGTGATAAATTAAGATGGTTGAATTTTAGAAAGGTGTTAACCTGCCTTTAAGTGTTTTCTGCTTAGTTATAATTTTCTTGCCTGTGAATCTCTCTTCATTCTCCTAAATATTTCCTATAGGGTGTACTTTTTTGCAATAATAGCACACTTTAAGAAATATACACTTATAGAAAAATAAGAGGCTATTTGGTTTTGGGAGTGTTGGGGTGTGGGATTTTAGTTATTTTCCAAGTCTTACCATTGGGTCGGGGTAGCCAGAAAAGAGCATATGAAATACTAGGAGAAATTAATCAGATTTTAAAATTAACATTTGTTTGATCAGTGCACAGTTCCAAATGTCAAATTGAACTAGAATACGAATACCAAAATACAGCCAGTCTTTGTCCCACCCCACCCCACTCCACAAGTTTCCCTCCACAGGGGCTTACACATCTCCATGTTTCTAAATAACATGTATATGCTGCTCTCTTTCACTTCATCCATTTTAGATGCTATCTATTCACTTCCTATTATGGTAGATGAGGATCTAGTTCTATTACAACACCTTCCCCACACCTCTGTTTCCTGTCCCCCTTCCTGGTACAGTTCTCAGTCAGATCAATTTTCACTGTTTACATCATTATGCCTGGACAAATATTATTTACAGCTGAACATTGCAGTGCACTATGGTTATGTTTCCTTTCTGAGTTTTTCTTTTATCTGTAGTTAATAGTTGCCTTGCTTTTTTATTTATTTGTTTATACTTACCGTTAATGCATCCCCTCGGAACAATTTTGCACAAAGCCAATCTATTCCAGTTCTTTTGTTGCAGTTGGAAACATCTCTCATGAAGACCTGCTTTCTCCTTCTATCTGGGCAGGATGCTCCGGAGGCCTGTTGCATAGTTGTCTTCCTGGGACCGACTTCTCTTTGCTGTCATCCTTGAAATTATTTTTGCCTTTGTCTTTAGGCTGGACCCTCTGTTTCTTGGCTGTTGTCCTCTTTCTTCATTTAATGCCTTATTTTAATGGAATACGTGCTCCAGTAGGCTCATCAGGTTAAAAAGACGGTCCAGTGGTGGAGGGCCTGGAGAAGGCCACTATCATCAGGCCTGGCCTTTGAGTGACGTGGCTCCACTCTGGACCAGTTGCCCACTACCTCTGGTCTATAGTGGCCACACTCACCCTGGGATCTTCCTTTACCACGTTCCTGGTGATTCCTTTCACTTCTTTCCTGGGTTGAAGTTTATTTTCTTTATCCCTTTCTTGCTTTACTTCCAATACCTCCCACTAACCTGCTGAGAAAGGGTATGAGAGGTAGTTTTGAGACCTTGCACGTCTGAAGGTGTCTTTATTATGCCCTCACACTTCTTTGATTGTTGGATGACTATAGAATTCTAGATTGGAAATCTTTTCTCCCCTCAGAATTCTGGGAGCTTTGCTCTAATGCCTTCGCTTCCAGTGTTGTTTTTGAGAAGCCCAAAGCCCTTTGTATTCCTCATCCATTGTATGTGTTCTGGCTTTTCTTTTGGAAGTTTGTAGGATCTTCTCTTTGTCCACAGGGTTCTGAAATGTCACAGTTATGTTCCTTCGTGTGAGTTATTTTTCATCAATTTTGCTGGACTCTCATTGGGCTCTATGGATCTGGAAAGGTATGCCTTCCGGTTCTTAAACTGTTCTGAACTGTTTTTTCTTTCACTGTTGTTGATTACCCTCTTTTTTCTCTGTTCTCTCTTTTGGAATTCCTATTGGTCAGATTTTGGATCTCCTGAACTTGCCCTCTAGTGTTCTTATGACCTCTCCCCTACTTTCAATTTCTTTGTCTTTTTGCTCCATTTTCCAGGAAATTATCTTCCA
This sequence comes from Cabassous unicinctus, assembly GCA_029593785.1. NCBI lineage: Eukaryota > Metazoa > Chordata > Mammalia > Cingulata > Chlamyphoridae > Cabassous > Cabassous unicinctus. The sequence continues at coordinate 6,001 of JAQZBX010070685.1, forward strand.
TTTCCTCTATTGAGTTTCTCCTTTCTGCCATCATATTTTAATTTTCAAGAGCTTGTTGTTGTTATTCTTTTAATGTTTCATTTCTTTTTTAACAATACACTGTTCTTGCCTTGTAGATTCAACCTCTTTTCTTCTCCAGGAATATTAATTTTTAAGAAGTCTTTTTCTTCTGACACTGATTGTTTCCTCTAGATTGCTTCCCACTGTTTATTTGTTGGGACCTCTTTCTTCCATGTTAGAGGACTTTTTCAATATCTGACAAACGTGTGGCTGTATAACCTTGATTACTATCAGGGGAATAAAAAGCTGACTAGTGTTTCCAAGTGTGTGAAGTCCTTGACTACTTAGAGCTTCACTGGGAGGTGACCTGAGTGGGTTATATTTTGGGGGACTCAAACTCAAGTTCTTTTCTCTTAGCCTGGTCAGATTCTCTAAAGAAGACTCTTCTAACTTGAGGGAAAGGTTCTGACTGTCAATATTTGGGGAGGTGAATGGGGGAAGTGGGTATATTTAGTAAATACTTAATCTTCAAGCCTTTATTGCCCCTCTTCAGAGAAAAGCCTCCAATCTTCTTCCAGGGTATGGAAAGGGCAGCCACCAGGAGTGTAGAATAAAGAAGGGGATTCAGGAATTTAACCTTTTCTCAATGGATTTATCCTCTGCTTCTTAATTGAACCTCCTTTTTAGTCCCTATTCTGGAAGTACCCAGGGCTATCCATTCTGAGCCTTTTGAGGATTCCATGGAATAAATCAAGTTGGTTCTTTACTTTCTCCACAAACTGGCTTAAGATTCAGCTTTGTGAGGTCTGCTAATTCAGTTACCACTTACCCTTCTGCTTTCCAGCTTCAAAAATGTAGCTGTTATCTCCTCTCTTGTTCTACCTGGACTTGTGAGTTTGTTTTTAAATCTCTTTACTGTAGTTTTAGTGGAATTTTGGAAGGGGGAAAAGTTATTGATTGAATATAATATACATCTAACTTTTCCCCCAAAACCAAATGATAAAATAGCCACCTGTTTTTTTTTTATTATTTATTATGCTTCAAGCACTCATCTAAGTACTTTATATATACTAACTCATTTAATCATCTTATCAACCCCAGGAGATAACTACTATTATCATTATGTAGAAACTTGGGTACAGAAAGGTCATGCAACTTGTCCAGGTCACATAACTTGCTTCTGCTAACTGTTTCTTAGATCTGTGGCCATAGCATCCTTTCTATGCAGCGTTTCTTTACAGAAACACCCCCACTCATTCTTCTTGTTTGGGACAGAACTTTTGCCGGTCATATGGTCTAGTGTTTTAGCTTTCACCAAGTTTCTCTGAAAATAGAGTTTGTATTTTAGTTTCTCATTCTCCTAGTTATTTTTAGATGAATTCCAGGAAGAGAGGGAGAAAGGTAACTTTGAACCACCATCTTCAAACCACACATTCACTCTAATTGCTTTTTGAGGCCTATTGTACAACTTCATATTTACTGAACTCTGGTTAGGACTGCCATTTATATCCCATATCTTGCTCTTTCTGTTTTTACTTTCTTTTCCTTTTACCCTTGTTTTTGTTGGCCTTTTCTCAAGAACAGTGTGTATAAGGTAAATTTTCTGTTACTCTGAAATTTTCTGTTACACTGAGAAGCTGATTCCATGACAGGATTAAATGTGCATGAGGGAAAACAGTGAGGGATCTGGGTAAGGCTGGGAGAGCCACCAGACCGTGATGCAAGTTTGCCCTCCACGTGATGGACAGAGGGAGAGAAAGTTGGGGGGAAGTGTCCTAGACTGCCATTTAATCAAAGGAAAAGTCTCGCAAAGCCATTGGAGAGTCATCTGCTCTACTCAATCCGCATCCGGTGGCAGCCTGTGGGAGGCGTAGCTTTGGCACAAATGTATGGACTGATTTCAAGTGCGGAAGTGGGGCCCACAATCAATTACACTCTCCATAGTAGTGAGAGGTCTGCAAGGTGCATTCCCATGGCAACCACTCTTATTTTGCATTGTATTTCTGATGTGTTTTTATTTCAAGCTGACGTTTGATTGACAGTTTAGCAGGATATAGAATTCTAGGTTCAAAATAATTTTCCCTCAGAACGCTGAAGGAATTGGATTTATTGTCTTCTAGAATCCAATTACTCTTGAGAAATTTGAGGTCGATCTGACTTTGATTTTTAAAGACCCTCTCTCTCTCAGCTTTAAGATATACCCTCTCCTCAGTGGGTAGAAATTTGATAGTAGCTGCAGCAATATGGCAGGGCAGCAGCAGGATTGTGAGGGCACTGCACAGCTGGCAGGGTCTGCGGCTGGTGGCGGAGGCCAACCTCTGGGCCGCTTCCACTCTCCCATGTGCCTGGAGGTGTACGAGAAGTTGGTGCAGGTGCCCTGCATACACGTCTTTTGCTCTTCATCCCTGCAGGAATGTCTGAAGCCGAAGAAACTCATCTGTGGGGTGTGTTGCAGCACTCTAGCAACTGGTGTCCGAGGCATGGAGCTTGAGTGGCAGTTTGAGAGCGCAGAGACTTCTCGCCATGGCTACCATAAAAATTTCTTCCTATCCAAGCTCTGGACCCCTGTGGCTACTTGTTCCAAATACCAGAACTACATCATGGAAGGTGTGAAGGCCACCAAGAAGGATGCATCCCTCAGCCAAGGAATGTCCTAAACGTTATACCTTTCCTTGCCCTTACTGTCCCAAGAAGAACTTCGATCAGAAAGGACTTGCGGAACACTGAAAATTATCACATAGCACAGATACCAACTCTATGGTTCGTCCCATCTGTGCCTTGAGGCCCTGGGGAGACCCCAACTTCCACAGCACCAACTGCACAAAGCACATCCAGTACCAGCACCAATTCTCTCACGACACTTTTGTGGGTTATGATGTGGATGAAGAGGACGTGATGAATCAGGTGTTGCAGTGCTCCAGCATCCCTCAGTGAGCCAGCCCCCTGGGCTGCTCCACCTGTCCCGGGTGCTCGAGTGTTTCAGAGCTTCCGTTACATGTTAAGCATGAAACATTTGACTCAGACACTTGAAATGTTCAATAGAACTGGGATTGAACCATGGCATTAAGGACAGAGGAATAGGGTTCCCAGCTCAGAGCCCTCTTTTTTCTTTGGGCTCTTGCCAAAGCTGTCTTCCCCTACTGTTGACCTTGTTTGTCACATGGCCTAGGTCTTTTATTGGTCCTCAGCTACTTCCTAGAGCTACTTCTGGAAGAGAATCCAGCTCCTCCACCTGTTCTTGTTTCACACTTTTCCCTCCCATCCAGTGTTCATGTCTCAGGTCCTCCAGGGCCGCCAGGATCTTTTTTGGGTTATGAACAGCACAAATGAGACAAGCATCTCCTTCCCTAGCCCCTGAGATGTGTGAGTTCTGGCAGGGGCATGTTTGTCAGCGATGAAGCTCCCAGTATGCCATGGCACTTCTAGTTAGTTGATCATTGGCAGCAACTGTTGGAAGCTGGGATTATCATCCTAGGGAGAATTTCAGAAGTCCTGTTGGGGTGAAGTTCTGGGTTTAGCATGGTCTGATGCTGGAAGTTTGGATTAATGATATTTTCCTACATACCCTTAAAATTAACTGGTTCAGTCTTAAATGCCTGCATGGTGTCTTTTTAGGATAAGGTGTAACCATATATTTTTTAGTGAAAGTAGGTGTTTCTAGGTTAGGCAAGTTAAAAACTCATATATCTGTACATGGGGCAGAGGTTCAGCTAAGCAGTAGGAGGGCTATAGCTTTTTGGTTCTGATTTTCAAGCTAATGAGATACTTTTGAATGTCTGTTATACCTCTTTATTTGAGGTTTGCTTACATTCTTGTCCTTGAAGTATGAAAAAGAGTCTGCAAATGAATAAGAAGGAAGAAACTTGGAGACTCCAGCGGATACTGGTTCTTTTATATTCTATTTGGTAACTTAGATTAAACTTTGCATTGATTTTCTTGAGAACCTGATTTCAACCTGTAAATGGGTTTGAAACCTACTTTCTAAATGCAAAGAGAAGTTATAGGAAATCTGATATCACACCCAGTTGTTTCACATGATAAGACAGACTGTAAAGGCAAAACACATCTGATGAGCAGTTGTTAACAAGAGTGGTCTCCTGGAAACTTGCTTTGGTAATAGAGCAAGACATTTGAAGTTAAAAATACTTCACAAATACTAATAAATATAAGGCTTTGCTATTAGCCTAACTGTAGGAGCAGAATTTCTGATCATCCAGAAAGCATATGGGAATTAGGTCCATTTTTTCATGTCTGACATTGTTAAAATATGGACATTTTTCTAGTTGCAAGGTTGCAAGTGGTGGAGTGCTTTGGGCCCATACACAACTGCTGTGGGGCTCTCCCTGCCGGCCAGTAAATAGCTGGGCTGCCAAGTCACTTGAGAGGACCCAAATGTTAAGGTCAGCATCTTCACTGTAATTTCTGGAAAAAGTTCTCTCAAAATTCCTGTAGTTGAGATTATCTTTGAGGAAGTTTGGAGGAAAATTTGACAAAACCTTCATTTGAGGGAACTGATTAGAGCATCTTCATCTCGCTGGTGGTACATTGAACTTGACTTATTTTCTTGTATTAAGTGCACTTCATGTATTTCTAATAAGATGACTTTCCAGAAAGCAAAATTTATGATGTTCTGGCTTTTAAAAGGTGAAATATAAATAAATTTCATAATTTATCCAAAAAGAAAAAGAAATTTTATAGTGATATGTCTGTTAGCACTACATGTGCTTTTTAACTCTGAAAACTGTTTCTTTTCAGCTCTGGGAACATTTCTTGCATTATTTATTTGATCCACTTTCTTTCCACTCTCCGACACTTCTATTTGTCAGGTATTTGACTTTCTGGATTGATCCTTTATGCCTCTTTTCTCTCAGGTTTACATGTTTTTGAACTTTTTTCTTATGTTTTGGGAAATGTCTTTGACTTTATCTTTCAACTATTCTACTAATGTTTTCCAATTAATAGTCTGGATTGTTCCTTTTTGATAGCACCCAGCTCTTGTTTCTAGCCATCCATATAGCATCTCAAAAACTCTAAGGATATTAATTAGAGGGCTGTTTGTTTTTATGTTTTCTTCTTCACTAAGTTACCTGCTTCTTTGTTTTGTTTATATGCAGTTGCCATTTCATGCTCAGGTGTTTGTCTTTTATCTGCTGACTGTCAATTCCTCCTTAATAATGGGGAATGGTGTTGATCTTTTCTCCAGAGTTGCTATTGGTTTCCTTTGCTTATGTAGGGGTGTGCCTATTTTTCTTCCTAGATTTCTTCCAGGGAGCTATGCACATCTTGGCAGGCCTTAGCGGCATACACATTGCTCTTTTTGATTAGCATCTTTAGGCTGATGCTCCCCAATGTAGAAATGGAGGAATTTACTCCTGTGCTTAGGACCCACCCTAGGAGCCCAATTTGGCCGATGGAAGAAAATTCAATATCATCAGAGAAGAGACATCCAGCTTTTGGCCTGAAGGGAAATGCTGGGCTTCCTACAATTTATCTCTTGGAAATAAGACTGTAAAGGGGAAGTGAGAGGGTCCACTTCGAATTAATCCTTTTATTTTGGGATCTTCCTTCTCAACTCTGCCCTTCATCATACCTGCCAACTGTGGCCTGGTCCTGGAGCCTCTCTGGGGTTTCCTGGGGGCCACTGACTTTCTCCTCTGCTGCATATTCTGGGATGCCCTGTTTCATCTTGTTTGTTAATAAAGAAGTTTACATTCTCATTTTATCTACAAGAAATGTGTTGAATCCTCTTATCTACTGTATTAGTCTGCCAAAGGGGTGCTGATGCAAAACACCAGAAATCTGTTGGTTTTTATAAAGGGTATTTATTTGGGGTAGAAGATTACAGTTACCAGGCCATAAAGCATAAGTTACCACCTGCACCAAAGTCTACAGCCACATGTTGGAGCAAGATGGTTGCCAACATCTGCCAAGAATTCAGGCTTCTTAGATTCTTCTCTTCCTGGGGCTCCATTTCTCTCTGGGCTCAGCTCCTTGGTTCCTCCACAAGGTCAGCTGTAGACTATGAGGCTCTCTAGGCTTTGCTTCTTTCTACAAGGCCAGCTGTGAACTGTCAGGTGAATGGTTCATCTCTTTTCCCGGGGCCTTCTCTCCTTCCTCACAACCAAGCTCCTCTGTGTGCTTACTTCCCAGGGCTCCAGCTCAAGAACTCCAGCATCAAAAACTCCAACTCTGTCCTATGCCATGTCTTTTATCTGTGAGTCTCCACCCCTTGGTGGGTGGGGACTCAACGCCTGCTGATGTGGCCCAATCAAAGTCCTCACTGTAATTTAATCAAGTAAAAGTAAAACACCTGAATCCTATATGCTCTAATATGCCCAGAGGAAAAGACCAATTTACAAACATAATCCAATATTTCTTTTTGGCATTCATTGATAATATCAAATTGCTACACCTACCAATTCTCCTTTTCTTACTTTCTTTTATAGCTGTTGATAGATCTTGATGAATATTCCCTGTGCACTCAAGAAGAATGTGTATTCCACTGTTGCCGGGTAGGGTTTTCTATCAAAGTCAATTAGGTCAAGTTGGTTGATCATGTTGTTCAGCTCTTCTATAACCTTATTGATTTTCTGCAAGTTGATTAGAGGTTAATGAGAACTGAGGAAAGGAGACAATGAGGAGTTATTGCTTAATGGGCACAGAGTTTCTATTTGGGGTGATGAATAATTTTGGTAATGGATGGTGGTTATGGTGGCAAAGTATTGTAAATGTAATTAATGCCAGTGCATTGTACACTTAAAATGATTAAAATGGCAAATTTTATAGCATATATGTTGTCACAATAAAAAAATAAATTTTAAAAATTTTAGAGTGAGTTTCTTGTAGACAGCATATGGCTGAGTCTTTTTAAATCCAATCTGACAATCTGACAATTTCTGCTTTTTAATAGGGGTCTTTAGACTATTTATATTTAATCTAATTATTGGTATGGTGGGTTGGGTTTCTCTCTACCATCTTGCTAGTTGTTTTCTACTTATCCAGTCTCTTTTTTGTTTCTTTTTGACTCTTTTTCCATCCACTTTTGAATTAATTGAATATTTTTCATGATTTCATATTGTCTCCACTATTGGCTTATCAGTTAAACCTCTTTGTGGTTTTTTTTTTGTGTGTGTGTGTGTTTTTAAACAATTTATTGAAGTATATCATTCATACATGAACATACATAAACTATAAGTGTTCAGTAAACATCGTGATCTTACAAAACAAACATGCATAACATCATACAGGGCTCCCACACATCACCCCCCCACAAACATCCTGCACCGTTGTGAAACATCTGTTAAATAATGAAAGAGCATCATCAAAGTATTACTACTAACTATAGTCCAAATCTTCCTCCCCTATACATTTTTTTACATTATTTATTTACTTTTATCCATTTTTACTGGCCCCCTACCCATTTTTGCTGTTTCTGTGTCCATTTGCTGGGCAACTCTCTGTGTCCGTTTCCCACCCTCTGTGCTCCTGTCTTCACAGGATTCGATCCTCGGAACCTCCGATGTGGGAGAGAGGCGTCCAGCTACCGCCTGCGCCAAATTAGTTCCTGGTTTTTTGGTGCCTCTCGTCTTGGCCCTCCCTTGTGTCATTCTCCTGTTATGTCATCATCTTGCTGTGTGGCTTGCGGGGCCTGGTGGCTCACCTGCTCTCAGGGCCTGGGGGCACACCTGCACATGGGACCTGGCGGCGCACCTGCGCACGGGGCCTGGTGGCTCACCTGCTCGCGGGGCCTGGAGGCTCACCCACAGATGGGGCCTGACGGCTCACCCGCTTGCAGGACCTGGCAGCACACCCGCACATGGGGCCTGGCGGCTCACCCACATACGGGGCCTGGCGGCACACCCACACATGGGGCCTGGCGGCTCACCCACAGACGGGGCCTCATGGCTCACCCGCTCGCAAGGCCTGGTGGCACACCTCCTCGCAGGGCCTGGCGGTGCACTCGCTCATGGGGCCTGGTAGCTCACGCACTCGCAGGGCCTGGCGTCTCACCCACGGATGGGGCCTGATGGCTCACCCACTCGCAGGACCTGGTGGCACACCCGCTCGCAGGGCCTGGCTATGCACTCGCTCACGGGGCCTGATGGCTCACGCACCATCTATATTTTTCTTTTTTTAATTTTTACCAGGCGGTCCTGAGGGTTGAACCCAGGTTCCTCCATACGGGAGACGGATGCCCAACCACCCGAGCCACATCCGAACCCCTGCTATATCTCTTAAGGTTGACCAAAGATACCCAAAGTTATAGTCTTTTCCCATACAGGATGGTCATATAATAAATCAGGCTTAGTTTATCACCAGCATTCTAAAAACCAGACCTAGGGAGAAACACTAGGTCTGGGGACACATGCATGGTTTCTAATATAGCAAATGTTTAGCCTATCCTGATTATCACAAAATCAGGACAGCGAGAATATTCGCATTCCTCTTTGTGTTTTTACATGCCCTGGTTGCCCTAGGGTTTAAAATATACATCTTCAATTTATTCTAATCTACCTTCCAAAATACTATACCACTTCACAAATTGTGTAAGAACCTTACAACAATATACTTCCAAATTCTCCCTTTGATCCCTTATGCTAATTTTTTACTTACATTTTGCTTTTAAATATTTTGTAAACCCTACAATACAATTTTATAATTTTGCTTTATACCAGGGTCAGCAAAACTATGACCCTCAGATCAGCCACACAGTTTTACACATAAAGTTTTATTAGAACATAGCCAGGCCCATTTGTTTGCATATTATCTTCGACAGCTTCAATACTACATCAGCAGAGTTGAATAGTTGCCACAGATACCATATATCTCACAAGGTTAGAATATTTACCATCTGGCCCTTTAAGAAAAAGTTTACTGATACTTGCTTTATTTTTATTTATTTTTTCTTAGTTCTTGATGCTTGCTTTAAACGATTCTCTTTAGAGCAATTAAAAAGATGTAAAAATATGTCTTCTATATTTATTTAATTCTTATCCTTTCTAGAGCTCTTTATTTCTTTTTATAGATCCAAGTTTTTGTCTGGCATCAAATTCCTTCTGCCTGAAGAACTTCCTTTAAGATTCCTTGTAGCACAGATCTGCTGGCAATGAATTCTCTCAGATGTTGTTTTTATGAAAAATGTTTTTCTTTTGCCTTGATTTGTTAAAGGTATTTTTGCTTGGTGTACAATTTTGAACCTATGGCTTGTGTTTTTTTTCTTCAGCATTTTTAAGATATTACCGCACTGTCTTCTGCTTGTATCGTTTCTGTGAGACTCTGATGTAATTCTTATCTTTGTCCCCTTGTATATAAGATACCCTATTCTCCCCTCTTTCCTCTCCACCAGCTGCCTTCAAGATTCTTTTTCTTTTTTTTTTTTTTT
>JAQZBX010070686.1:0-15366 GCA_029593785.1 Cabassous unicinctus
GGAGAGCAGGAAGTGTCTACTGGGTTGAAGAGACGTTTGATAGGGCGTATAATGAGAGCTTGGGGTCATGGAAGATTCCACCTTAGATAAGTCCAACTGTTGAGTCAAGGTCATCATTGGGAATGAGTCCAGATCCAGGGCTGAGGTCATCTGAGGTCATCTGATGGTCCTTCAGGCCATCACAGAGTTGGCTGAGGGTTAATTCATGAACTTCACTAAATTTGTAATAATCTTGGGCTGGATTTTGGACCTTGAGGCATATAGCCTTATTAATCAGGGAAATGTATGAATGTAGTTGGATAATGAGAGAGACAATGAGCAAGAAAAGAGGCCACTATTTTGTTATCCTCTTGGGGATAAAATAATCATAAAGGAGGTCCATTGCACACATGCCCATGGGAGTCTTTCCATTTCCCTTTCAATAATTATCTGAAGGGAAGCGGGTGTGGCTCAATCGATAGAGCTCCTGTTTACCATATGGGAGGCCCCGAGTTCGCTTCCTGGGGCCTCCTTGTGAGGGCTGGCCAGCCCGTGCGGCGCAGTGGGCTGATGCAGCAAGACCTCACAGCAAGGGGGAGATAAGCAGACACAGAAAAAACACACAACAAATGGACATGGCAAACACAAGCAGCAAGGGGGGGATAAATAAATCTTAAAAATATATATATATATCTGAAATGTATTTTAAGAGACAAGGTCTGGGCATAGGTGCATTAATTCAAGAGACTTAACAGTAGGGTATGCAGCAAGTATATGTGCTGCCTCCTATGTGGTATGATTCCCTTCTGAATTTATTGTGAATTTAGAATAGTTAATAGGGGCTGCTGAAAACACTACAAAAAAACAAAAAAAAAAACTTGCTAATGATGTGGAAATAAAACTATGGTGCCATTTAGTGGTTGGCTATGGCATTAGTGTTGAAGAGCCCAACTAAGAATGGGTGGCCAAAATATAGCCCAGCAGCTGATACAATGACAGGTGGGTCCACCCATTGACCTGCAGTGTCCCAGGCCCAGGTTATTACCCAAAGTAGGCATAACCAGGCTATTAAATACCAGAAGGCCAAGCTTAACATTTGTACCTTGTGGGTTTTATAGCCTGAGGCATTGGCGGGAGCAATTGGGTGGGTAAGGATACTGACCAGTATGGGCAAAGTGTAGTGTAGACTGCCCCCATTCTAGGTGTCTGTGGTTGGAACCAGCTTTCCTTAGCAGAGGATGTTTTTTTTTTTTTCAAAGATTTATTTATTTACTTGATCTATTTTAAACGCCCCCTTCCCCATTTGCTGTTTTATGTCCATTCACTGGGCAATTCTCTGTGTCTGTTTCGTCCCTTCTCATCCTCCTCCTCGTCTTCACCAGGATTCGATCCTGCTGACCTCCGATGTAGGAGAGAGGTGTTCTGCCATCTGCGCCACCTAGGCTCCTGGTTTTCAGAGCTTTCGGAGCATCTCGTCTTGTCTCTCTCCTTTTTACATCATCATCTTGCTTCATGGCGGCTCCACGGCTCACCGGCACACAGAGCCTGGCGGCTCCCGGGGCCTGGCAGCTCACCGGCACACAGAGCCTGGCAGCCCATGCACCTTCTATATATATTTTTTTTATTTTACCGGGAGGTCCCGGGGATCGAACCCAGGTCCCTCCATATGGCAGACGGACGCCCAACCATTTGAGCCACATCCGCCCCCCCAGAGGATGCTCTTGGACAAAACCAGTTTTAATCTTTCTTGGACTTTCTCTGCTTTCCATATTGTTCTGGGTGTGGGTCCTGGAAAAATGACCTCTACTTCCTGTGTGAGATCATCATTGACATTATCAATTACGTATCTTTTATAGCTTATGGAAAAGTTTTTGACTTAATTATGACATCATCATCATCATCAAGGTGCCAGAATAACTCTAGTGGAGAGCCAGAGGGACATTCAAAAGTGAGTGGTTGGGAAGCGGATGTGGCTCAAGTGATTGGGCTCCTGCCTACCACATGAGAAGTCCCAGGTTTGGTTCCTGGTGCCTCCTGGAGAGGATGAGCAAGACAGTGGGCTGGCGCGACAGGCTGGCATGGTGAGCTGACAAAACAAGATAACACAACGAGACACAAAGAGGAAACACAATGAGAGAGACAACAAAGCAGGGAGCGGAGGTGGCTCAAGTGATTGAGCGCCACTCTCCCACATAGGAGGTCCCAGGTTCGGTTCCCAGTGCCTCCTAAAGAGAAGACATGCAGACACAGAGAGCACACAGTGAATGGACAAAGAGAGCAGATAGCGAGCACAATGCCGGGGAGGATAAATAAATAAAATAAATCTTAAAAAAAAAAAAAGTGGTTCATAACTATCAGTCCTAGGTCTGATTTCCAACCCAATCAGGTAGGGCAAGAATGAAAAGGGATAGATGAAAGGGGACAGGGACAGGGAGAAATGCCTAGTAGTGTGATCTTCATAATCCCTGGTATGTGAAGTATAGAATTAGAGATGATTAAAGGTACTTCCAGTGAGGCTTTAGAAAGAAGTGATGAATGTGTTATTGAAGACTGGAGGAAAGGCAATCCTTGTTACAAAGTGGCAAAGAACCTGGCAAAATTGTGGGGTTTTTTTGTTTTTTTTTAAAGATTTATTTATTTATTTATTTATCCCCCCCCTTGCTGCTTGTGTTTGCTGTGTCCATTCGCTGTGCGTTTCTTCTGTGTCTGCTTATCTCCCCCTTGCTGTGAGGTCCTGCTGCACCAGCCCACCGCGCCGCGCGGGCTGGCCTGCCCTCACAAGGAGGCCCCGGGAAGCGAACCCGGGGCCTCTCATATGGCAAACGGGAGCTCTATCGATTGAGCCACACCCGCTTCCCCAAAATTGTGTTCTGATGTTAGATGGAAAATAGAACTTGTAGGTGATAAACTTGGATATTTAGCTGAGATTTCCAAAATATGGAAAGTGCAGCCTGGTTTCTCCTTGCTGCTTAGAGTAAAATTAGGAAAGGGATAAACTGAAGGTTGAACTGTTAAGCAAAAAGGAACAAGTACTTGTTGCCATTGCCCAGACCACATGACTAGACCACTCTCAATGGCCCATGAGTCTATGAAGATGTGTATTTGGGGCCTGTTCTTGGCCAGGTCATCCTCCACTGCCAAGATGACTGACTGGATTTTGGCCAGTTGTGCTAACCCTTAGATCACATCCTTTATCAGGGGTGTCCTGAGTTAAGGGATGAAAAACAACAGCCCTCCAGTGAGCTCTATCACATGTAATCTTTGCTGTTCACTCAGTTGATCCCAAGGGGTTCCCCAGATAGTCAAGGAGTCTGGGAGAGGGGTGACCTTTTCTAGCACTGTGGCACTTGGCAAAGGAACTGAGGACAGGGGAGGCCACCTTCTCCTAAAGGTAGGATGTGCCAGAGCGCCCAGGCTTGACTGTATACTATAGGTACCACTTCCATTTCAGCAATGAGGCAAGTCCAGCTTGTGGGGTACTGCTTCCATAATCCAGTGCATAAAGAGCAACTGGGTATGGAGGCTCATAGTTTCCGGTCCTATGAGACTCTCTGTTTAGGATCCAGTAAGTGGCCAGCAATTGTAGCTCTAATGATGTGTAATGTGGGGCTAAGCCAGACAGCTTTTTGCACCAGAAGGCCATGGGCAACTTATAGCCATCATGGGTAGTGCAGAGACTCCAAGAAGCATAGGAAGTGGTTGCCAGAGCTTCCACCATAATGAAGTCTCCAGGAGGCACTAAAGGAAGCTCACATTGTATGGTCATCTGGATTCACTCTAAGGCCTTCTGTTGTAAAGTGCCCCATTCAAAGTGGTTTACAGAAGACTGCATAAATAGGCTCTAGTAATATTTGTAAATGGGGAATATATTGCCTCCAGAAGCCAGAGACCTAATACATGTTGGGCTTGCTTGAGAGTGGTTGGGGCAGACAAATTTAGCAGTTGCTTTTAACCACATCACGAATGGAGTGACCTTCAGTGGACCAGACAAAGCCTAAGAATTTAATTGAAATGGCAGCTCCTAAACCTCATGTGGGACTATAATCCATCCCTTCTTAATAAGTGCAATGGTGAGTGTTTGTATATTCTGTGGAGAGTGTCTAGTGAATTTCCTTGAAGGATATGATCAAGGTAGTGCATCCTGGGTGCCTGAGGACAGCTGGATCTGATTAAAGTCTTGCCAGCAGAGGTTGTGTGCAATCACCAGGATACTGAGGTACTCCATGGACAACTGAGTAAAGGTGTATTGTGTCCCTACAAAAGTGAATGAGAACTGAGGCTGGCAGGCTGCTGAAATAGGCACCAAAAAGATCACATTAGCCAAATCTTTAACAGCAAATATTTGCCAGTGGAAAATTGAATGGCACAAGTCACTTCAATTATATTAGGTATTGGAATCTTAATGGATGAGGCCATGGCATTTAAGTTGCGGTAGTCCACCATGAGACATCATTCGTTCCAGGCCAAATTGGGCTGGAAAACAGAGAAACTGAATAATTACCCCTTTTAATACATCTTCTATAATGGGTCTCAATCTTTGAAGGCCCTGTTTAAATCTGTATTGGGCTGTCTTAACAATTTTAATGGGTTGGGGGCAGATCCACAGGATCCCACTTGGTGAGACCAACAGTAAGGGCCAGTTTTAATTTTATTCCAATGGGCCACACAGCCAATTAGAGCATCCACCCCAATAATGGGAAATCCAAGGGGGACAGGAACTATGACCACTGAAAAATTAGGCAAAGTTACTGTGTCAATAGTCAGGGTAAGGTGGACATGTTTGCCTTCAATCTTATATTCAGTAATGCTCTGGAGAACATAGGGAGTTATTTAAATTTAGTGGAGTCTGGGGATCACCATGATTTGGGAACTCGTATCAATCAAGACCATAAAAGGTTGCTTGTTGTGTGGCAACTAACAGGTGGTGGCTAGGGTCCCAGGAACATGCCGTCCCTAATGATGTTGCAAAGGTTGCCATTGCCTCAGATAGAGGAATGGAACCATGGGTCCTACACCTTGGGGAACGGAGTTTGGGGAAGGGAGGAGATTGGATGCTCTGTATATCTTGTCATGGAAGAGCTGGAGCTCCTTGGTGATCTTTAGAGATGAGATAATTGGGGAAACCCAGGCTGCAGAGTTGCCAAGACCAGGTCTTTTCAGAGGCAGTTCTGCAGTGGTAGGGGGGTAATCCCGGAAACTGAAATGGAGGATTACCTCAGTAGTGGGATATGTTACCTTGTGTAGCAAAACCTGGACCTTGAGTGGTCAATAATTCTAGGACAGTTGACTAATTAAAGGGAGCAGGGAAGCCCTATAATTTTTTAGGTGTTCCCCTGAGAAATAACTGCCAACTGTCAGTGCAAAAAGAGCCTGCTCAGGACTGGCTAGGGCTTCCCATTCACTGGGGTCCTCAGCAAGCAATATACCCTTTGTACCATACCAATTTTCCTTAATAATTGGCATCCCTCCTCTATAATATGCCAGTTGTGCATTAATGGTGGGCTACTTTCCATGCCCATTTCTGTAAGTTTAGTGGATCCTATAATTATTAATTTGAGGATCATGAAATATGCCAGCCAACTGGTGCATCTTGGCAGAAGTTAAAGTTAATTCAGAGCCAGTATTATACAGGTGCAAGCACCAACCAGTGCCCTTTATATCTGCTAATTGCACAAAATATTTTAATAAGTTTTGAATTCCTAATTAAGTCAAATCTCAGACCTGTTTCTGTTTTCTCTCCTGTATTATTGTTTTTGGGTGGTGATGGGGCGGGGGGAAGCAGTTGAGGGCTCATGAGCTCATCCAGTTCATGATTGTAATAAGCTTCCTCCAGGGAGTCCCAATTAGTATCATCAGGATTAGGGGAATCCCCCATGACAATCGTATTGGCTCCAGAGGCTCTGGGCCCAAGCCGGGAGCAGAGTAGCCCTTCAGCATGTTAATATGCTGCAGCACTTAAGAGAACCAATATTTGCTGTCGGTGTTTTATAATTAGTTAATAGGATCATGGTGTTCTCTGGCCATTTAGGAAAGGCTGGGGTATGGCATTCAGGGCTACTTTTCTTAAGTGTTCGCAACAGGACACTAGGGTGTTTTCTCCTATTACCCAGAGGATCTGCATCTTTGTTGTGACATAGGCATGGGCAACAGCAGCAGCAGCAATAGTTAAGGACCCCAGTCAGCCATCTGCTCTTAGCAGGGCAGACCTCAGCACACCACATTACAGCTTTTTCATTCTCTAATGACTACTCTTTCACAAGCAACCTCCCGATGGGTGCATATAGCACCCAGGGTGTCAGTCTTCTCCCTGAGCGCTCTACAGAATGGAGGTCAATGCCTGGTTGAGACACAGCGGTCACAGGGTAAGAATCACTCACTTGAATCTAGCATCAGTCATGCCTTATGAGACACATGATTCAAGTTAAGACACAACAGGTACAGGCCAAGAAACACAACTCAGGGCCACTTTAACATGGGCCCCAAACCCTTACTCCTGTCCCTAAACACCAATTATCGAAACTTCTGACTTAGGTTGGTTAAACCTAAAACAGAGGCTTGTTAGGACTCGCAGAGTATGGCACAACTCAAACGCAAGCTCACCAGCAAGCAACCGTCATCTCCTACATTATCTGCTGTGGTTTGTACCCAGCTTGTAAGCCAAGAGCTAAAGAAAAATTTTAAAGGAGCGATGGTCACAGCCTAGATCATACTGCCAACTGTACCAATTAATTTGTAGCTATACCAGTTTATTTGTAAACTGGTCACCTGGGGAGTGGGATGGATCCCCTCCCAGTTTTAGGCTGAATGTGGATGCTGATGACATTCCACACTCCAAGAGGATTTGAGAGTTTATTAGCCATATCAAGTTCTCCTAGACAAAGCAGGATGGGCACAAACAGGTACAGGTCCAGGGTAACTTGACTGAGGCAGAAAGAGTAGGTTGGGCCTTTATAGTGACTATGGGGCAGGGCCTGGGGAAAGTTCCTGGCTGTGGGCTGAGGATTTACAAGCTTAAAATGTCCTGCCAGTGCCAAAGAAGGTGGTGTGCAAAGGCTTTTTATCAGCCTGTGCAGATGGGATAAATGGGGCAGGGAGGATGGAAGCTTAAAAGGATGTCAGCAATCAAACATCAAAATATGGAGTTAGACTCTTTATTACAAATAGGTAACTACTAGTTTCACCAGTTTACCAATTATTAAATTGAAGCAAAGAGAAATTACATAATTAGCCTTTTCTCACTCACCACATTCTCTAGTATGAATTTGTAGAATTTCAACAAGGTTTCACTGATGATACAAAACTCTACATTATCATTTTTTTTCAGTATTAAGTTTTCTGTTGATGAATAATTGAGTATGAGGTAAAAAGGAATTCCCACATTGACTGTATTTTACTCTAGCATGAAATTTGCTGATGAATCATGAAAACTGAAAGGCAGATAAAGGGTTACCTACATTAGTTAAATTAGATTATGAATTCTCTGATGTCGAGAAAGGTGTGCAGACTGTCTAAAAGCCTTCCCACATTCCTTACATCCATAGGGTTTCTCACCAGTATGAATGCTCTGATGTCGAATAAGTTCTGAGCCACGGATAAAGACTTTCTCACATTCCTTGCATTTATAACGTTTCTTGGCAGTATGAATTCGCTGATGTTGAGTAAGTTGTGAGCCACAAATAAAGGCCTTCCCACACTGTGGACATTCATAGGATTTCTCACTAGTGTGAATTTGGTGATGGTGAAAAAGTTGGGAGCCACGAATAAAGGCCTTCCCACATTCTTTACACTCATAGTGTTTCATACCAGGATGAATTCTCTGGTGTTCAGTAAGTTGTGAGGCACGAATAAAGGCCTTCCCACATTCCCTACATTGATAAGATTTCTCACCAGTATGAATTCGCTGATGTCGACTGAGTTCTGAGCCACAAATAAAAGATTTCCTACATTCCTTGCATTGATAAGGTTTGTCACCAGTATGAATTTTCTGATGTCGAGTAAGGTGTGCTGATTGTCTGAAGGCCTTCCCACATTCCTGACATTCATAGGGTTTCTCATCTGTATGAATTCTCTGATGTTGAATAAGATGTGAGCCACGAATAAAAGCTTTTCCGCATTCTGTACATTCATAATGCTTCTCACCAGTATGAATTCTCCAATGTTCGGTAAGATAGGAAGAATGACTAAATGCCTTCCCACATTCCTTACATTTATAGGGTTTCTTATCAGTATGAATTCTTTGCTGTTGCCTAAGTTCTGAGGCACAAATAAAGGCCTTCCTACATTCTTTAAATTTATACATTTTCTCTCCAGGATGAATTTGCTGATGTGGAGTAAGAGATGTCTGCTGGCTGAAGGTTGGTGTTTTCTCATAGGTGTTTAATGCTTGCCTCAAATATGCCTCCTGACTTATCTCATGTCTCTCAAACTGGTCTTTGCATTCCCAATCACCTCTGACATTGGAGTCCACAGGGCTATGACTTTTTTCCACTATCACCCACTGGGATGATGTTACTCCACAGATTTCATTTTGTGGACTTAACTCCTTGGTCGCATGTCTGAACTCCAACTCTGAAAGATAACCAGAAAGCAAACACATGCTGTTTCCTTTTTTTGGGAAAAATAAAACCTCTATGGTAGAAATGAGAGACATATTAAAAATAATGTCTATAAGAAATGAAGGTGGTATACCTGGCTTTCAGTTTAAAAAAGAGGTAAAGATAATAACATTTATGTAAACAAATGCACATATATGCATATGTATTTATATATCATTTTACAAATAAAAAATAAATTAAAAAAAAAAAAAAAAAGAGGTAAAGAACATAAAGAATTAAGAAAATGAGGGAGTTTAATAGGAAAACAAGTTAAATCAGTACTTCTTAAATTCAGGAGTAGATGAGAATCACCTGAAAGTGTGTTAAAAAACTGTCAATGTGCTACCTCACAACAAGTAAGAATTTATAGCAGTAGGCCTTGGGTTTCCTATTTTAACACATTCAATCAGCCAATTCCAATGCTGCCCAAAATTTAAGAATCCCACCTGGAATTTTTCCATTTCCAACTGCACCTAGAATAAAATCTGAACTCCTTACCAGTTTATGAGATGCTCCATAATCCTCTATTCTTTGACATTTCATCTCACTCAAAATCTTATCCAAGGGAAGTGGATGTGGCTCAAGCGATTAAGCTCCTGCCTACCACATGGGAGGTCCCGGGTTCAGTTCCCGGTGCCTCCTAGAGAACAAGACAGCGAGCTGGCATGAAGGGCTGGCACAGCGAGCTGATGCAACAAGACGCAACAAGAACACACAAAGAGGAACACACAAAGAGGCGCTTAAGCGTCTCTCTCCCACATGGGAAGTCCCACGTTCAGTTCCTGGTGCCTCCTAAAGAGAAGACGAGCAGACAAAGAGAGCACATAATGAATGGACACAGAGAGCAGACAGCAAGCACAAACGAGGGGATGGGGTGGGGGAATAAATAAAATAAATCTTAAAAAAAAAAAATCTTATCCAACATCTTATAGACTCACTTCTGTTCATTATATAACAAATATTTCTCTCTTCTGAGCACCTGAAATAAGCCAAGCCCTTTACCTTTTCAGAATTTTCTACAGATTGTTCAGTGCTAGAAATTGTCTAAACTTGGCTGGTATCAATTGTCTAGCTGGCTTGGTAACATACTATAAGTCTCAGGTAAGAAGTCACTTCCTTAGGGATCGGATATGGCTCAAGCGGTTGAGTACCTGCTTCCCACATGAGAGGTCCCGGGTTCAGTTCCCAGTGCCTCCTAAAAACAAAAAACAAGAAGTAAACAAATGAAAAAATCAACTCAGGGGAGCCGATGTGGTTCAGAGGTTGAGTTGAGCACCAGCTTCCCATATACAAGGTCCCCAGGTTCCATCCCTGACCCTGGTACCGTAAAAAAAAAAAAAAAAAAGAAAAACTAAAGCTACTTCCTTAGAAAGTTGCGCTAGATAACTTTATCTAAATTCTCTATTAACCCTACCTAAATTCACCTCTTAATTCTCTATCTCCTCATAGTATTTTTCTTCATTATGATTTTCTGAATTTTAGGATTATACAATCTTTTATTTATCCACATGTAACCTTTTATTTTCTTACTGTGAAAGCTCTTAAAGAGAAAGAACAATGTCTGTTTTACTCACCACAGAATACCCAACATATTGCTCATAAGAGGTGTTTAATAGGTATGTTTAATATTTAATGAACGAATCACTAGATTAATGAAAGGGTATGATTACAGGAATAAAGGAAAATATAAAGATATGAAACCAAGGAAGGTATTTGAGAACCATAATAATCATTTGTGCTTATAATTCTGAACATGTATCTTTGATTTTAGTCTCTCCCACATCACTGAAAGGATTATATATGCTATTTATCACTTCCCTTAGGGCAAAATCACATCTAAAGCTACGTCATTAAATTATACAAATGAAAAAATAACATAAGTATACCTAATCATCCATCCAATTGTTTCTCCACATATACACATAAATATATATATACCTATGATATACATATATGTACCTCTGCCAGGGCTCATTCCCATTTATGGATAGCCTTAGATATCTTTTCTTTGTCCCCCTATTTCAACCAGTGTAGTGAGGTACATTTTCTTTTAATCTTCACTTTAATTTACAGTATTAAATTCAATTTACAGTATTATTCAAGATTTATTTAGATTTTAAAGATTTATTTATCCCCACCACCACCCCCACCCCGCCCCTGTTCTTGAGCACTCGCTGCCTCCTCTCTGTGTGCTCTTCTGTGTCTGCTAGTCTTCTCTTTAAGCAGCACCAGGAACCGATCCTGGGACCTTCTGGAGTGGGGAGAGACTGCTCAATCTCTTGTTCCACCTCAGCTCCCTGTTCTGCTGCGTCTTATTGTCTCTCTTCTATGTCTCTTTTTGTTGCGTCATCTTGCTGCGCCAGCTCTCCACTCAGGCCATCTCGCCACGCAGGCCAGCTTGCCTTACACCAGGAGGCCCCGGGAATCAAACCCTGGACCTCTTATATGGTAGATGGGAGCCCAATCACTTGAGCCACATCTGCTTCCCCACATTCTCTTTTGTTGCTTTATGCCCTTTCTCAGGGCATCCCTTCTACTACTTTCTGTCCAAGAACACTATATTTATACTTCCCAGAAAACCACATTTCCCCCAAGCATTATAACAGGTTTGAAACATAATAAAAGGGCTATGTTGAGTAGTATTCCATTGAATGGATGTACCAGTCACTTGTTAAAGGATATTTGGGTTGGGAAGCGGGTGTGGCTCAATTGACAGAGCTCCCGTTTACCATATGGGAGGCCCCAGGTTTGCTTCCCGGGGCCTCCTTGTGAGGGCAGGCCGGCCTGCGCGGCGCGGTGGGCTGATGCAGCAAGACCTCACAGCAAGGGGGAAATAAGCAGACACAGAAGAAACACACAGCAAATGGACACAGCAAACTCAAGCAGCAGGGGGAATAAATAAATAAATAAATCTTTAAAAAAAAAAAAAAAAAAGGATATTTGGGTTATTTCCAGTTTGGGGCAATCATGAACAGAGCTGCTATAAATTTGTTAGGTTTTTATATATGAACATAAGTTTTGATTTCTCTAGAGTAAATACCCAGGAATGAGATTGATGAGTCATATGTAACTTCATTTAAAATTATCAAACTCCTTTCCAAAGTGGATATACCATTCTGCATTCCCTCCAACACTGTATGAAAGTTTCAGGTGCTCAACATCCTCCTCAGTACCTGGTATTGTCCGTATATTTCAGTTTAGTCATTCTAATAGGTATGTAATGGTATCTCATCATGATTTTAATTTGCATTTTCCTAATGGCTAACAATTTTGAATATCCTTTCATAAGTTTATTTACAATCAGTACCTATATTTGATGAGTTTCTTGTATACAGCATATAGTTGGGTCATGTATTTTAATCCATTTTGTCAATCTTTGTATCTAAACTGGTGTGTTTAGATAATTTACATTCAATGTAATAATTGGTATGTTTGGATTCAGGTCTATTCTATTATTTTTTTTCTGTTTGTTCCCTCAGTTTTTCAATCTCCTGTTTCCTCTTTCCTGAACACTTTTTAGTACTCCATTTTAATTCTCTTGCTCATTTTTAATTGAAATGAGTGTTATTCTACTTTTTAGGAGGAAGATTTGGGCCAGGATAGCTTTTATAGTTTCAAGGCATTAGAACTCCCTCTTCTATAGTTTTCTATGAAGTAGTCAAAACTGGAGTCTTTTAAATACTTCCTGAAATCTGTCTCCTCTGTTGCCCTCCCCCAAATTATTTAAATCTCCTAATTCCTTTGCCTCCATTGTCCCTATCCTGTCAATTTGATTTCTACTCCCAGAACTGTCTCTAGTGGTGGGTTGTGTCTTCAAAAGGAACTGAAGTTTAGTTTCAAGAGCCTGAATCTCAGCAGAGTTGCAACATCTACTCTCCAGTTCATTGGACTCGCCCAGGACAACTAACAAAAGGATGATGATGATGGACAAAGCCTATCCCAAAAAACAGAGTATCTACAACTGCAAGCAAGACAGTTCCATCCATATGCCCCATGAGATCTAAGCCCCCTCTCAATCAGAAACAGAGTGGAGATCACCATCCCAAAGTCCTCAAGATTGAGGAATGAACCAACATAAGGGGGGAAAGCAGTTATGGACTAAAGTAGACATTATTATTCCAGCAATGGAAGAACTTGTATCATTGATATAAAGGCAGTGGCTACCAGAAGTTCTGAGGGGATGGAGAAGGAAGAATGGGTGTAGCATGGGGCATTTTTGGGACATTGGATTTGTCCTGCATAATACTGCAATGACAGACACAGACTATTATACATTTTTGTCAAAACCTATAAAATTGTGTGGGACAAAGTGTAAATTATAATGTAAACTATAGTACATGGTTAGTAGCAATGTTTCAATATGTGTTCATCAATTGTAACAAATGTACCACATAATGAAAGATGTTATTAATGTGGGAAAGTATGGGGGGTTGGTATATAAGAATCCCATATATATATATTTTAGGTACCATGGCTGGGGATTAAACCCAGGACCTTGTATGTGGGAAGCCAGGGCTCAACCACTGAGCCATACTGGCTCCCCTGGGTTGTTTGTTTTGTTTGTTTGTTTGCTTGTTTGTTTTTATTGTGGTTGTTGTTATTTTTAGGAGGCACCAGGAACCAAACCCGGGACCTCCCATGGGGTAGACGGGAACTCAATTGCTTGAACCACATCTGCTTCCCCTACCCCCGATAGATGTTTTAAACCATATTTTGAGTCCACAACAATTATGATACCATCAAGACAAATATCACTCTCTAATTCAGCATCAACCCAAAACATTGAAGCCATAGCACCAGGATTTGCTAAACCAGTGGTTTCTGACAGTCTGTAATCAAATTTCCCCTTCTTCTGCATCAAATTCTCATAAGCTCTAAGGCCACTGTCCTTTACTGAACACCTCTCTGGAGGGATTAGAGGTGCTATACTATTTTACCTAAAATTTCCAGTTTTCAAGAAAAAAACCTGCAAAGAAAACGGGAAGTGGGACCCATACAGAGGGAAAAAAAGCAGTCAATAAAAACTCTCTCACAGGGCCAGCTATTATAATTAAGTGCAAAGTACTAAGGAAAACTATATTTAAAGAATAAAGGATGACTCTTTAAGTAGCAAATATCAGTAAAAATAAATTATAAAAAAGAACCAAGTGGAAATCCTGAGTTGAAAAGTACAATAACTGATATGAAAATTCACTAGAGGGGATCGATAGTAGATGTGAGTTGGTAGCAAAAAGAATCAGCAAACTTGATGATAGATCAATAGAGATTCTTCAATCTGAAAAACAGAGAAAAAATAATGAAAAAAATGAATAGAACCTCAGAGGTCTGTTAGGACATGGTCAAGTATACTCACATGTGATGGAAGTAGCAGAAAAAGTAAAGAGGGAAAGGGGCAGAATAATTTTTAAAGGAACTTACCAACTTTGATAAAATAATAAAAAGCATTAATTTACACATTAAAAATGATAAAGAGCTCCACAATGAATCACATCACAGCAAACCTGGTGAAAGACAATTTTTGAAAGCAGCAAGAGAAAAGCAACTCCAATATATAGTGAAATAATACAGTTAATGTAATACACCACATTAACAGAATGAAGGGAAAAAAACCAAGTGATTATCTCAATTGATGCAAAAAAGGCATTTGACAAAATCCAGCACCCCTTCTTGATAAAAACACTCAGAACACAAGGAATAGAAGGAAACTTCCTCAACATGGTAAAGAGCATGTATGAAAAGCCCACAGCTAACATCCTACTTAATGGTAAAAGACTGAAAGCTTTCCCTCTAAGATCAGGAACAAGAAAAGGATGCCCACTGTCACCACTGTTATTCAACACTGTAGTGGAAGTTCTTGCCAGAGCAATTAGGCAAGTTGGAAA
This sequence comes from Cabassous unicinctus, assembly GCA_029593785.1. Classification (NCBI taxonomy): domain Eukaryota; kingdom Metazoa; phylum Chordata; class Mammalia; order Cingulata; family Chlamyphoridae; genus Cabassous; species Cabassous unicinctus. Next base: position 14,456 of record JAQZBX010070686.1, read on the forward strand.
CCACATATCCAATAAAGGTTTAATATCCAGAATACATAAAGAAATCCTTCAACTTAACAACAAAAGGACAAACAACCCAATTGAAAAATGGGCAGGACTCAGAATAGACATTTCTCCAAAGAAGATACATGAATGGCAAGAAAAGATCATTAGCCATCAGAAGAATGCAAATCAAAACCACGAGATACCATTTCACACCCATCAGAATGGCTGCTATTAAAAAAACGGAAAATTACAAGTGTTGAAGGGGATGCAGAGAAATAGGAACACTCATTCATTGCTGGTAGGAATATAAAATGGTGCAGCTGCTAAGAAAGACTGTTTGGTGGTTCCTCAGAAAGTTAAGTATAGAATTACCACAAAACCTGGCAATCCCACTATTAGGTATATATCCAAAAGAATTGAAAGCAGGGACTTGAACAGATATTTGCATACTGATGCTCATAGTAGCATTATTCACAATTGCCAAAAGATGGAAACAACCCAAGTGTCCATCAACTAATGAATAAACAAAATGTGGTATATACGTGTATACATACAATAGAATATTTTTCAACTGTAAAAAGGAATGAACTAACCTTGAAGACATCATGTTGAGTGAAATAAGCCAGACAAAGGATATTGTATGCTCTCACTAATTTGAAATAATTAGAATAAACAAACTCATAGAGTCAGAATCTAGAATATAGGTTACCAGGGGATGGCTTGGGGATCGGGAATGGGAAGTTAAGTCTTAAAATGTATAGGTTCCGGGAAGCGGGTGTGGCTCAGTGGATAGAGCCCCCGTTTACCATATGGGAGGCCCGGGTTCGCGTCCCGAGGCCTCCTTGTGAGGGCACCCCGGCCTGAGCCGTGCAGTGGGCTGATGCAGCAATCTCAGGGCAGGAAGCGGGTGTGGCGCAATGGATAGA
>JAQZBX010070687.1:0-15378 GCA_029593785.1 Cabassous unicinctus
ATATTTAGTCATAAACTACAAAATTGTGTGTGAACGACTGTAAACTGTATTGTAAACTGTAGTCCATGGTTAGTAGCAGTATTTCAGTATGTGTTCAACAATTGTGACAGATGTACCACACTGATGAAGGATGCTGTTGATGTAGGAGGGTGTGTCGGGGGGGCAGTGGGGCATATGAGAATCCCTTATATTTTTTATGTAACATTTATGTAATCTAAAGCTTCTTGAAAAATAAAAAATTAATTTAAAAATATGACATATATAAACCTAAATGTCTAAGAAGATAAAACAATAAAAAAAATGTCTAAAGTAAATATTGCCTTGACAGTGATAAAATTGAATGTTAATAGATTAAAGTCTCCAATCAAAAGACAGAGATTGTTAGAATGGATAAGGAAATATGACCCATCTATAGACTGTCTACAAGAAACTCACCTTAGACTCAGGGACACAAGAAGGTTGCAAATGAAGGCTTGGAAAATGATTTTACAATCAAACAATAAATAAGGGCAAGAGTAGCTATACTAATATTGGACAAAATAGACTTTAAATAAAAAACTATTGTAAGAGAAAAAGTATGTTAATAAATTGGGTAATGTATCAAGAAGAAAGAACAATCATAAAACTTTATGCACCTAACCAGGATGCACCAAAATACATGAGGCAGACATGGGGAAACTAAGTGGAAAAAAAGATGCCTCTACAATTAGAATGGGGGACCCTAATACCCCATTATCGGGGGCAAGACGCTGCCGGTGGAGGGAGATGGAGGTGGTTTCCTCCGCTGCAGCGGTCGGGGCCGCGCGTGAGAAGCTGGCGGTGCGGGCATCCAAGCTGCATGGAGGCGGGCTCCGGCTCGGCCTTGGAGGGAGACCCTGTCCGCTGGGACCCCTAAGGTGCGCTCCCTGCATTCCCGGGGAGCCTTCGCCCATGGGCTCGCTGAGCCGTGAGCTGTGCCACCACGAGGGAGCCCGAGCCCAGCCCGAGCCGGGTTCCGGGGTGGGGGGCTCGGCTCACAGGCCGGGGCTGGCGGCGACGCGGCCGCCACGGCTTCTGTTCCTGCCCGGGCAACTGCAAGCGCCAGCGGAGCAGCGGGGCCTCTGCCACTGCCATCCCGACTCCCAGACCGACCAGGATGAGGAGAAAGGCCACGAGCAGCAGCAGCTCCTTAACACCCTTGGAAGGAAAAGTTAAAAGAGTGCATCCAAGTATATTTATCAACCATTGTTTTTGAATGGTGAAAATAGTGACAATAAGAATTGTGCTCTAGGAGAAGAGTGGAGCTCTCACAAAATATATTTATGTCAATCTGGCTACTTTTCTAGTATGTTCAGTGGTTCTTGGAAGGAATCCAACATGAATATTATTGAACTGGACATTCCTGACCACAATATTGACACAGAAGCATTGCACGTTGCATTTGGTTCCCTGTATAGAGATGACGTCTTAAAAAACCCAGCCAAGTTATCCCCATTTTGGCAGTAGCTTGTATGCTGCAGTTGGATGGTTTAATACAGCAGTGTGGTGAGACAATGAAGGAAACAATTAATTTGAAAACTGTATGTGGCTGTTACACATCTGCAGGGACCTGTGGATTCGATTCTGTAAAAAAAAAAGTGCCTTGAATGGCTTCTAAACAATTTGATGACTCACCAGAATGTTGAACTTTTTAAAGAACTCAATATAAATGTCATGAAACACCTCATGGGTTCATCTAACTTATTTGTGATGTAAGTGGAAATGGATGTATACAAACTCTTAAAAAGTGGATGTTCCTTCGCCTTTTGCCTCCTTGGAATGGATCTTTAAAACAGCTTTTGACTGAAACAGATGTGTGGTTTTCTAAGTGGAGAAAAGAATTTTGAAGGTATGACCTTTCTTGAAACTGAGCAAGGGAACCATCTGTGTCAGTATTCAAACATTTAAGGTTACAGTATATTATCAGTGATCTGGCATCTGCAAGAATTATTGAACAAGATTCTCTAGTACCTTCAGAATGGCTATCTTCTGTGTATAAACAGCAATGGCTCACTGTGCTCTGGGCAGAACAAGACAGTGAGGTGGGGCCTCAAGAAATCAATAAAGAAGAACTAGAAGGAAATAGTATGAGGTGTGGGAGAAAGCTTGCCAAAGATGGTGAATACTACTGGCAGCGGACCGGTTTTATCTTCGGCTTTGACCTACTTATAACTTATACCAATTGATACATCATATTCAAATGCAATACACTGAATCAGCCATGTGTGGCAGATCTGTCAGTTTACAACCTGGAAGGAGCATAGCTTCTAGATTACGTTGGCATCTTTTGATAGTAGTGGGAAACTAATATTAGTAGAACAACTGGATATCACATACGCTTGAGAAGGATCAGGAGCAAGTGGTGATGAATTTGGACAGCAGGCTTCTGATCTTCCCTTTATCTATCGGTTGCAACTTCCTGTATATTTTGATGTTGTCAGAGAAGAGAACTGAAAATAACCATCACCCAGAAAATCCAGAAAACTAAGGAGCTCATCAGTTGGACACATTAGCACTTTGAAAACTTTTTGGGCCAGCTTTAATTAAATGGCCTACATAATTACATCTAAGGTGACTAACAATGACAAAAGCCTTATGAACTATAGCAGATAATGCAGAAGATTATTCTTATTCTCATTTTATTTCTATGCATATATGAAAAAAAAATTAAAAGTCAACAAAATACCTGTCAAACCATTTAAGTTATAAAGATATTGACTCAAGCTTTTGATTTAGCATCAATAGAAAATTGCTGTATGTAAAGTCCACATTTCTCTGCAACTGAATACGGGTTTAATTTTTAGCTTAAGCTCTGACCATATCTTGTTAGTTAGAACATCATTATCCATCTGTAAATTTATTTTTAATTGACTAAAACAATGCTAATGGAATAATTTTAATGGCCAACTAAATGCTCTTTCAGTTGGTGCATTTAAAAGCTATTCTTTCATTTTCTTCAGTTTCTTATTATGATTCCTCCTTATCTAATAGCTTTATAATCAATACTTGTTATTATTGGTTAAATATTTCTCATGGTATTGGAAACTAAACTAAGGATCTTTTGTTTTAACTTAAACGTTTTTGTACTCTTTTGTTTTGCCTTTTCTTCAGCTTTCCTAAGATTTAACTAGAAAAAAATCAGCTTCAGACATTCAAATGAACTTGAATCGGGGAAACTCAGTTTGATTTTAAGGGGCTCTTCTTTTGCCTTACCTGATCTTTTCTTTGGCATTCTGTACAACTTTATTATTAGGTCATGAATTATTTATGTGCCAGATATTACACTTTAAACATTTACATATTTTCTAATCTTTATAATTATTTATGTTCAAATTTTAATTGGGGATCCTGTTTTCTACTTAGGCTCAGGACTTTGTAATTTCTGAATTGAGCGCCTTTGAGTTCACAGGCTAATTAATAGAAATTTCATAGTAAATGTAAATAAGGTTGGAGGATCTAATACAGAAGCTGGTGATAAAGCATTAATGTAAAAATATAACTTATTTTTGTCAAAAGTAAGATGTATACTTTTCATGATTTATATATGTTGGCTTCTTGTGTTTACTGCTATATTGAAAAAAAGCCATGCTTATTTTCTTTCCAGTCAAAAACCACGTAATTTTTGTGGTTAATGTATATTTTTAGTATGTTAAAAAGGGAAATCATTTTTATGTATCTGTACAAATAATAAATACCCAGGTAGAAAAAGAAAAAAATACACCATTATCACCATTATGCAGAGCATCTCAACATAGTGTGAGTAAAGAAACAGAGACCATGAATAAGTTAAAGGATCTAGAACAAATAGAAACATTACAGCCACATACAGCAGGATATACAATCTTCTCAAGCATACATGGATCATTCTCCAAGATAGAACACATGCTAGGTCACAGAACAACTCTCAACAAATTCAGAAAGATTGAAATTATATAGAGTAATTTCTCTGACCACAGTTAAGATGGAAATTAATAAGGTGTAGAGAACCAGAATTAGCTCAAATATCTGGAAGTTAAACAACACACACTTAAAGAATCAGTGGGCCAAGAAGGAAATTGGAAAAGAAATCAGTAACTACCTTGAAATGAATGAAAATGTGATTACATTTCAAAACCTATGGGATGCACAGAAGCAGTCCTGAGAGAGAAAATTATAGCCACAAATGCTCATATTTAGAAAAGAAGAAACAGATAAAATAAAAAATCTAACTTCACAAATATGAACCATTATACATTTTGTCAAAACATATAAAAATATGCAGTGCGAAGTGTAAACTATGATGTAAAATATTGACCAGGGTTAGTAACAATGCTTCAATGTGTTCATCAATTGTAACAAATATACCACACTAATGAAGGATGTTGTTAATGGGGGAAAGTGTGTGTGGAGGGGAGGGGATGGGGTATATGGGAATCCCCTATATTTTCTATGTAAGATTTGTGTAATTTAAATATTCTTTAAAAATTAAGAAAAACTACATTAAAGAAAAGTTCAATAAAACAATGTAAAAAATATTATTCCTAACAATAGCCAATATCTTACATTTGGTATATTTTCCCCCAGGCTACCCAGATAATGACACCCTGTATTTTTCCATGTATCACCATATACTTCACACTTTGTAAAGGAAGAGAATTTACACTAGTAACCACAATCATCATCTACCACCAAAATAACTGTTATGCAGTCCCTACATAATTCTCTAGCTTCCTTTCAATTGAAATATTACATACACAGTGAATATAACTGACATTGATGATCTCCTACCATTTTTAAACCTGTGTTTTCTTTTTCGTCACCCCCAGTAACTGCAAATTTTTAACTGTCTTCCCAAGTTTTAAAGATGATGGCTTTGCCTCTTCATGCTAGTTCTTTAAAAATTAAGTTGTGGAATTGTATTTTGGAGCATCTTACACCACCATCTTCATTGTCTAGAGACTGTCTCTTTTTATTTTAAATAATAGGAGATTTATTTGGCCACATCAATGGGAAATTCGCAGACTCAATTTCTTCCCATTTCTCTGCATTGCCATTAAGGTTGTTAGCTCCATCCCAAGCCTGTTTCCTATGTGGTCATGGGAGAGGTTTCAAACATTAGTAAGGATACTTATTTCTTGTTCCATTCCAGGGGAAGAGAGAGTGCTTCTGCCCCAGCATTTCAAACATGACCCCTGCGGTTCAACCTGAGTGGACCAATTAAGACTACATGCCAGGAGATTGGAAAATATAAGGCTTTGTTCAGTCAGTGCTTGGTGCTACATGTCTGGAATCTCTGTATGAAAGCAAGGACAAGAAAGTGAAAACCTGTGTAGATCAGTAAAGAAGAGCAAAAATTGATACCAAGTAGGCAGTTATTCTATGTTAATTATAGTATGTAATTATCTCTAAGATACTTTGTTAAATGCAAAAGTCAATGTACACAGCATGGGTATAATATTCTAACATTTGTACCATGTTGAACACACATCAAGACCTTATTACTTTATATGGCTAAATAATTTTCCATTGTATGTATATGCCACACTTCTTTATCCATTCTTCATTTGATGGACACTTGGGTTGCTTCCATCTTTTGGCAATTGTGAATAAAGCTGCTCTGAATATCAGGGTAAAAATATCTGTTTGACACCCTGCTTTCAATTATCCCATGTAAATACCAGTTCCTGAATTACTGCCAAAATATCTTCCACTGGAATAGCAACACCATGTTACATTACCACCAGCAGTTAATGTGTTCCTCTTTCTCCATATACTCTCTAATACTTATAATTTTCAGTTTTTTAAATAGAAGCCATTCTAATAGGTGTGAAGTGATATCTCATTAGGGTTTTGATTTGTATTTTCATAATTGCTAGTGATGGTGAGCATCTTTTACAGAAGAGGAAGAGACAATTGTCAAATTTATTTGAAAAGTATAAGGGGACTCAGATAGTCCAATCATATTGATAGAGAAGAATGAAGTTGCAGGACTCATACTTCCTGACTTTAAACCATATTATCAAGCTACAGTGACCAAAATGGCATGATAATGGCACAAGTACAGATATATTAACCAAAGGATTCAAATTTAGAGTTTAGAAATAGACCCTCACACTTATGGTAAATTGATCTTTGATAAGTCTACAAAGTCCATTCAATTGTGAGACAATAGCCTCTTCAACAAATGGAGAAATGAATATCCATATGCAAAAGAATGAAATAGGACCTCTATCTGATGCAGAAATTAACTCAAAATGTATCAAAGACCTAAATATAACAGCCAGAATTATAAAACTCCTAGGAGAAAGTATAGGGAAACATCTTCAGGATTTTCTGTTAAGAAAAGGTTTCTTAGACTTTATACCCAATGTATATGCAATGAAAAAAAAATAAAAGGAAACTTGTTTTAATTTGCCAAACAGTGCCAATGCAAAGTACCAGAAATGTGTTAGCTTTTATAAAGGGTATTTATTTGGGGTAAAAGCTTACAGTTCCAAGTCTGAAAAGTCCAACTCAAGGCACCATAAGAGATGCATTCTCACCCAAGTCAGCTGTCATGTGTTGAAGAAAGATGGTGGGCTTTTGGAATTTTGATTGTAATTGTTTTGAATCTGTAAATCATATTGGGTAGAACTGACATATTTACAATATTTATTCTTCCAAATCATGAGCAGTGAATGTATTTCCATTTATTTAGGTATTCTTTGATTTCACTTATCAGTGTTTTGAAGTTTTCATTGTACAAGTCTTTGGTTCCCTTATTAAATTTATTTCTGTATATTTGAGTATTTATTTGCTATGGTAATTGAATTTTGTTCTTGATTTTCCCCTCAGCTTGCTCATTAGTAGTGTATAAAAACAATATTATTTTTACAACTTTATCTTGTACCCTACCACTTTACTGAATACAATTATTTGATCTAGTAGTTGCATTGTCAAGTTTTTTGGACTTTCTATATAAAGGATCATGTCATCTGCAAATATAGACAGGTTTACTTCTTTTCCAATTTGGAGGCCTTTTATTTATTTTCTTGCCTAAGATTATTAAGAAGAAACTTTTTGATAAAAAAGAATTTGAAAGCATACATAGAACAATAGCAGATCTTATATGGATGAAAGGCACAATAAATGAAATAAAAAATACACTGGAGGCATATAACAGTGATTTGAAGAGGCAGAAGAAAAGAACAGTGAGCTTGAAACCAGGGCCTCTAAAAGCAAACCTACAAAAAAGGAGTTAAAGAATGGAACAAATTGAGCAGGGTCTCAGGGAACTAAACATCAGCAGGACATACATGCAAACATATATGCCATGGGTTTCCCAAAAGAAGAGAAGGGAAAGGGGGCAGAAGGAATATTTGAGTAAATAATTGTCAAAAATTCCCCAACTCTATTGAAAGACATGGATATCTGTGTCCAAGATGTACAGCATACTCAAATCTGAATAAATCCAAATAGATCTACTCCAAGGCACATACAAATGAGAATGTCAAATCACATAGATAGAGAATCCTGATAGCAGCAAGACAAAACCTATTCATAACATAAGGGATGCCCAATAAGATTAAATTCTGATTTCTCATCAGAAACCATGGAGGCAAGAAGGCAGTGGCATGATATATTTAAAATACTGAAAGAGAAAACTGCCAGCCAATAACTGTGTATCAGTGAGACTATTTTTCAAAAATGAGGGTGAGTTTAGAATATTAACAAATAAACTGAAACTGAAAGAGTTTTTTCAGCAAGAGACCCTCCTTGCAGGAAATACTCAAGGAAGTGTTATAGCCTAAAAAGAAAAGATGAGAGAGAGAAACTTAGGAGAGAGTCTAGAAATGAAGATTATATCAGGAAAAGTAAGAGTGTAAAAAGAGTGGTGAAAATAAGATAGGACAGATAACACCCAAAGGACAAAATGGGTGAATTAAGAACTTTCACAGTACTAACATTGAATTTTAATGAATTAAACTCCCTAATCAAAAGACATGGACTAGTGGAATGGACAGGAAAATACGACCCATCTATATGCTGTTCACAAGAGACTCATCTTATAAACAAGGATACAAATAAGTTGAAAGTGAAAGGATGGAAAGAGTTATTCCACACAATGCATTTTTCAAAAGCTGGTGTAGCTATACTTAGGTAAGATGAAATAGACTATATAAGCAAAGCTGTTATTACAGACATGGAAAGATATTATCTATTTATAAAAGGGACAATTTACCAGGAAGAAATAACAAGTATATGTGCGTAAACAGATGCCCCAAAATACAGGCTCAAACACCGGCAAAACTGATGGGAGAAATAAATTTTTCTGCAATAATTGGAAACTTCAATGCACAACTCTCATCAAGGGATAGAACATCTGAGCAGAGGATCAATAAAGAAACAGAGAGCTATAGTAATACAATAAAGGAATTAAAGCTAATAGACACATACAGAACATTGCACCCTAAAACAGCAGGTTACATATTCTCAAGAGTTCATGGGTCTTTTTCCAGGATAGAGCTTATGTTGGGTCACAAAACAGATTTCATTACATTTTAAAAGATTGAAATTATACAATGTACTTTTGCTGATCATAATGGAATGAAGCTGAAAATCAAAAGGTAGTACAATCCAAAGTTCACAAATATATGCAGATTAAACAACACACTCTTAAATATTCCGTGGATCAAAGAATAAATTGCAATAGAAATCAGTAAATATCATGAGACAAATGAAAATGAAAGACAATATTTTAAAATCCATGGGATGCAGTGAAGGCACTGCTGAAAGGGAAATTTATAGCCCCTCATGCATACATTAAAAAAGAAGAAATGGTTAAAATCAATGACCTAACAACACAGCTGGAAGAAATAGAAAAAGAACAGCAAACTATTCCCAAAGAATGCAGAAGGAACAAAATAACAAAGATCAGAGCAGAAATTAATGAAATTGAGAACAAAAATTCATAGAATTAAATAGCCAAAAGTTGGTTCTTTGAGAAGACAAAAAGTAGTAAACCCTTGGCTAGACTCTTTTAATTTGCCAAATTGCTGCTGATGAAATGTACCAGGAAATTGCTGGCTTTATTTTTTTTTTAATGAGAAATTTTATTTGGCTCAATTAACAGCCATTAAACATAGCTCAGATCACAAGCATATGGATTACACATAATGTTAAGAGTACTGTGTTTAGGTATCAGTTGACAGGAATGTGTTTAGATATCAGCCAGAAAATACTGGGAAGCTGGTGGGTGTTTTTGAACTGAAGAGTAAAATGATATCACTTGCTACAATACTGAATATCATTCAGTGTGTAAAAACACTGACAATTAGGATAACAGTGGGGGGCTTGTTCTAGCATTATTTTATTGAACATGCATATATATTGACCTTAATAAGTACCAGGCATTCTAAGATTTTACAAATTTTAACTCATTTCATCTTTACAAAACTCCTAGAGGTAAGTTCTATTGTTACCTGTACTTCGAAAAAGAGGATCTTGAGGCTCAGAGAGGTTAACTTGTGCAGTTTATATAGTAGGATGATATCCAAGTGAGAAAAGAAAGAGGCTGGATAGAACCACCAAAGGCTTCACTTCAAGGTAGGTAAAAGTGTCCATCTCACAGTAGGTATGCAGCACATATTGCTGCTGGGAAATGAAGATATAGTTACCACTGTAACAAGAGAGGGGGAAATTAACCTTTTTTTTTTTTTTTTACATGTTTACAAGGTATGCATTCTATACCATAAAATTCACATAATTTTAAGTGTTTTTGATTTAATGGACAGGCACAGAAAGCAGACACAACAAGAGACATAAGGAGATAAAACATAATGAGAGATACAACAAAGCAGGGAGTAAGTTTCCCGGTGCTTCTTAAAGAAGACAGCAAGCTGACACAACGAGCAGGCGTGGTGAGCTGCAGCAACAAGAGATGTGGGGAAGAAAAAACATAATGAGAGACACAACAAAGCAAGGAGTGAAGGTGGCTCAGGTGATTGGGCACCTCCTTCCCACATCAGAGGTCCTGGGTTCAGCTTCTGGTGCCTCCTAAAGAAACAAGGATGATGAACAGACACAGTAAGTGAAAAAACAACAAGGGGGTGGGAAGAAATAAATAAATAAAATAATTTTTTTAAAATTTAAAAACGTACACTAGAAAATATAAATCAAAACCAAAAAGGCAGTATCAGAGGAAATTAAGGCCAAAAGAGAGAAGACATATAGAAAAGAATAGAAAAATGGCAGAAATAAGTTCTTCCATATCAGTAATCAATTTAGATGTAAATAAATTAAACTCTCCAATCAAATACACAGAGAGATTGAATGCTAGTAAAATGAAAGATGGGGATTTTAAAAATCTAACACAGTTAAATTACAATGGGATTTTTTTACACATCATTGAGTTTATTATATTTTAAGCATGAGTTGTAGCAAATATATATGTAATTAAGGAGAATATCCAGATTTAATTTTCTGTACTAAATAACCCTCCTCCCATAGCTCAAAACAACATTAATAAGCCTTGGCCACAAGCAATGCTTTGTGAGAATGGCAAAAAAAAATGCAAAAAAGATATTTCTGAAAATGCAATTCATTTTTTCATTTACTTTCCATAATTCCAAAAGTTAGCCAGTGGTCACTGAAATACATAAGGTGGGTACACCTGACCCATGCCTCCTCATTCTCTCTGCCCACCTTCTAGGCCTGCCTTTCCTATGGCATCTGGCTCTGTACAGATGAGACCTGCCTGACCATACCTCACCCCTGGACTCTCATCAAACCTCTACTGGGTGCAATAGAATTGTAGTCATTCGCCAGCAAACACCATGTTTCCTGATCCTTGTCTATGCAGATTCCACCATGTTTTCCATAACTGGAACCAGTCTCTCCTTGGTTATGCTGCTGCCTCCCGAGACCACTGAGGTAGGAACTGTGCTCTCCCCAGCACACCTCCTTTGGCCTTAATGTGAATCTGTTGCAAGCACATGATAACAGCCAGATCTGCCCCATAATTGCTCCAAGCAATCTTTACTTATTATTATTTCTTCTAAACCATTACTATCTTAATAAAGGGTGGAACATCCTGCTCATCCTGAAAGACAAGGAAGCTGATCATCCCAGCTACTGGAACAACTACAAACTACTCAGACTACTCCACAGTTTGAAAAACTGTTCTTTCTTGAGACCTGTGAAATTCTTGCTCATTTTTCCCTTCACATGGTTAGCAGGGATCTTGAATTTCCTTCAAATTAAATTTATATATAGATAAACAGCCAATTTTATTGGGTACATTCTGCAGTATGCATATGTGCTCCTTTCTGTTTCCAAAACTTTTAAGCCTACTTGACAAAATTCCACTGAAAGTCAATCACAGCTCCTACTCAGTGACAGGATCAGATAAGCCCTACAATTTTGCTGGGCCTCTCAGAAAGTGTAAAGTGGGCTGGAAGCCTGGATCAGAAGAGAAAAGAAAGAGCAAGGTACCTTTGTAAATGTTGACATAGTGTCAACTGGAAGGTTGTTGGGAGAAAACCAGATACAAGTTTTATTAGTCATAAACCAGATGCTGTTAGAAATGACTACAACTGACACACAGAAAATAAAACATATCTGAATTTTTTATTCCAGAATAATAAAGGCCAATGTTTATAAAGGAAAAAAAAAACAACTCTTTATATTAAGGGTTCTGTAGAACAGATATTTAAATTTTGTACAATTTATAATGGGTAATTTAGGCCTTTTCATCTTTTAAATCTCATAAGAATTGTAAACATGATTCATGATTTTCAACACGATTACACTTTTGCTTTTAATGAGCAGTAAGATGACATGGCACTAAGATTTCTTCTTTCTAGTCATTGATTGGCAGTAAAATCAAAGTAATAAGCCACTCTGAGAGGAGGAGAATGTAGCATTGCCAAATTTCATCCCACCATACCTTAGTAAAACATGGTTACTTAGTAAATATGCTGTTTGTCCATCATACTGGCCCTACATAGTCTAAACACTTCAGCTAAATTGAGTGAGAATATATATCATGTATTAATGTGGGGTGAGGATTAGTAAAGCTAAGGTTTTTTTTTTAAGTTTTATTTTATTTATTTATTGCCACCCCCCACCCCCATTGTTTTTCACTCGCTATCTGCTCTCTGTGTGTTCTTCTGTGTCTGCTTGTCTTCTCTTTAGGCAGCACCGGGAACCACTCTTGGAACCTTCCAGAGTGTGAGAGAGGCACTCAATCTCTTGAGCCACCTCAGCTCCCTGATCTGCTGTGTCTCTTATTGTCTCTCCTCTGTATCTCTTTTTGTTGCATCATCTTGTTGCACCAGCTATCTGCATGGGACAGCACTCCTATGTGGGCCAACACACCTGTGTGGGCCAGCACTCTGCATGGGCCAGCTCTCCACTCAGGCCAGCTTGCCATGCTGCCCAGCTTGCCTTTTACCAGGAAGCCCTGGGAATCGAACTCTGGACCTCCTAAATGGTAGACAGGAGCAAAATCATTTGAGCCATATCCATTTCCCATAAAGCTGAAACTTTCAGATCTTATAAGTTACAGCATGAAAATCAATGTATAGATATATATATTTTTTATGAGTCAAGATAAAATCATTTATGAACACTTTTCAGGAGCAATCTTCTTAAGGTTTATAAACACTCAAATACAAAATGTCTGAAAATTCAATTCACTTCATTAATTTCAATGTGAAGTAAAACAATTTATGCTTCTTTTTCTTAAGGGTTAAAGTGAAAAGACAACTACAGAATGGAAGAAAATAGCTTGAAATCATACATCTGATCATGATTTACTACCTAGAATGTATAAAAAAACACAACTCAAAAACAGTTTCTTTAAAATAAATAAATTTTTTAAAAGACAAAAACAAGTAAAACATGGGCAAATGACTTGAATGACATTTTTCCCCCAAGAAAGATAGACAAATGGCCAATAATCACAGGAAAAATGTTCAACATTATTGGACAGGAGGGAAATGCAATCAAAATAACAAACTAACACTTCAAATGCACTAGCATGGTTATTATTTAAAAAAAATAAAATAACAAGGGTTGGAAAAAATGTGGGGAAATTGGAATCCTCATACGTTTTTCATGGGAATGTAAAATGGTACAAGCAATGTGAAAAGCAGTTTGGTGAATTCTCAAAAAGTTAAACATAGAATTACCATATGATCCAGAAATCCTACCTCTAGGTATATAACCAAAGGTATTGAAAACATGGACTCAGATACTTGTACACTAATACGCATAGTAGCATTATTCACAATAGTCAAAAGGTAGGAAAAAGCCAAGTGTTCACCAGCAAATGAATGCATAAACAAAATATGGTACACACATACAATGGAATAGTATTCCGTTTTAAAAAGGAATGAAGTTATGATTAATATTACATCGTGGATGAACCTTGAAAACTTTATGCTGAGTGAAACAAGCAAGACATATAAAGAAAAACATTGTATGATGTCACTTTTCTGAAATATCTAGTATAAGCAAATTCAGAGCAAAAGAAAGTAGTTTAGAGGCCATTAGTGGCTGGCAGAGAGGATAATGGGGAATTATTATTTAATGGGTACAGAGTTTCTATTAGTGTGATGAAAATTATTTGATAATGGATGGGGGTATGCTACATTTTTAATGTATTTAATGCCACTGAACTGTTCACATAAAGAATAAAATGTAAAATGTTATGTGATATATGTTACACAATTTAAAAATGACAAATAAACCACCTAAGAAATGGGTTGGGGTCATTTTTTATTTACTTATTTATTTAAAGATACTTAGATTACATAAATATTACTAAAAATATATAGGGATTCCCATATGCCCCACCTTCCACACCTCCCACAACCTTTGACATAACCATCCTTCATTAGAGTGGCACATTAATTGCAATTGTTAAACATCCTAGGGCTTTGCCATTAAGCCTAGACCATAGTTCACATTGTAGACCACACTCTATCCCACACAGTTCTGCATGTTATACGATGATATAAAATGGCTTATATCTGTTGTTGCAATGTCACTCAGGACAATTCCCATGGCCCAAAAAAACCCCTGTAATACAACTACTTTTACCTCTCCCTGCCCCCAGAGCCTCCAGTGGCCACTATATCAATGCTGTGATTTCTTCCATTACTTGAATCACAATATGTTTATAGTAGAATACAAGTATGTCCACTTTAGTCCATAGCCCTTCCCCCCATTCTGAGGAATCTGGGATGGTGATGTCCACTCAACTTGCAATGGAGAGGGGGCTAATTCCCAAAGGGAATATGGGATTATCCTGCCTGCAGCTGCAGACTCTCTGCATTCCCTGGGACAGCCGTTGTCCATCATCATCTCCCCTCCAGTTGTTCTGGGTGAGTCCAATGAGCTGTAGTGAAGGAATTGCTGCTCCACCAAGTTTCTGGGCCCAGCTGGCACATGGACATCCCAAAGACTCAAATCTCTGCATGTACACCTACAAACTCCAGCACCAAGTATATCACCAAGAAGGGACAGATGAGTCATTTCCAGGGAAGATATAGTTGAGTCCAACTCTGTCACTCCTAGGAGCACAAACTCCAAAGTAGGACCCACTGACAAGGCACCAAACTCCAGAGCTATCCACCCTGACATAGGACCTGGTGTCTCCAGAACCCTCTGTAGCCCCACTATTTGGGGTGATATCCACTTTGGAATTCTATGAGATCCTACTGAGATGTGCATAAGCCTTACCTCTGGGATGTCCTCCAGACACATTTTGAAGTCTGTCAGCCATATAAACTCATTTGTCTTTACCTTTTCTCCCTTTTACTGAAGGTCTTTTTCCAGTTGCATTGCCAGTTGGTATTTGGTAGCAATCCCTCAGTGCCAGGGAGTCTCATCCCCAGGGGCCATGTCCCATGCTGGGAGGCAGGTAATGCATTTGTATACTGAGTTTGGCTTAGAGAGAGGCCATATTTGAGCAACAAGGAGGTTCTCAGGAGGCAACCCTTAGGCACACCATAACAATAGGCTAAGTTTCAATTTCCAGAGAAAAGACTCAAAGGCTAGTCATCAATATCAAGGGCCCATCAGTGGATCATCCTCCTTCACCAGTCACCGCCCGTGCACATGGGGGACTGTTGCTGCTCCCTTAGAAAATGTGACAGAGCTCTCCAGGATGGGAATTCAGTATTCTCTCATATATTGAGTGATTCTCCACCCACTGTGACAATGCCCCATAAACATTTGAACATTTTTATATACCTTATATTTATGCTCAGGTGAACTTCCTCCCATGCATCCCCCATCCCTGATACCCCACACCAACGACCCTCCCTCACCCCAGTTGTAATCCTTCTGTGATCTAAAGCTTCTTCAAAGATGAAGCCATTACAATAGCTGAAT
>JAQZBX010070688.1:0-15370 GCA_029593785.1 Cabassous unicinctus
AAAAATTTAATATCCAAATTATATAAAGAAATCCTTCAACTCAAAAACAAAAAGACAAACAACCCAATTTAAAAATGAGCAAAAAATTTAAATAGATACAGCTCCAAAGAAGATACACAATTTTCCCAAAAAAGCACAGGAAAAGATACTCAACATTATTAGTCATTACAGAAAACAAAGAACAAAACCAAAGTCTACAGATTCACCCCCACTGGAATAACTAACTGCTATTACAAAACAACAACAACAACAACAACAAAAAACAAAACAGAAAGTTACTAGTGTTGGAGAGACTGTGGTGGAATAGGGAAAAAGGAACATTCATTCACTCCTGGTAGGAGACGTTCTTCTCCAAAGAAGAAAGAAAAATGGATAAAAAGCACAAGAAAATATACTCAACATCACTAGCTATTAGGGAAATGCAAATGAAAACTACAATGAGATACCATCTTACGCCCATTAGACTGGTGGCTACTGGTTCAAATTACAAAGTTGGGAATGCTCTTTGGCAATATGACAAGGAAAGGTTACTGGTTTAGGTTGTAGGATTGGGGGCATTTGGGGCAGGGCACACCTGGAGCAGGCTTCTAGGGAGTATGTGAGGCTTCATTCTGCCATAATGTGTTGTATTAGTGGATGGAGACCCACATAATGTGCAGGAAGGAGTTGGACTCCCATCTTTGGGAGGACCAATTTGTTCAGAAAGATACAGGCAGAAGTCTCTCAAGAGCAAGGGTGGTTCCTAATATGAGAGGACAAACCAGTGTGTCAAGACCTCTTGTTGCATGTAACTATGAATCTTGTGATCCAATGAGTGAAGCCAGGGAGTCATCATGGGCCTGGGGGAGGATTGGGTGGGAGGAATAGAGTAGATCAAATGGGGGTATTTAGTGGTCAGTAGAAATGTTCTTCATTACTATTCAGTGATGGACACAGGACATGGTAAATACCATCAAAATTTATGAGTGTACGGTCTAAAATATAAATCATAGTGTCTACCAATAATAATGCTTAATAGCTATGTTTCACTATTTTATATCAGTTATAACAATGCTACCACCCACATATAAAAAGGTATTAATATGGGGGGAGGAAAGGGGGAGGATGTTGGGTATATGAGAATCTCCTGTATTCTCTGTTTGACATTGCTGTGACCTAAGACTTCTTTGAAAACAAAATGAAAAATAGTGAGATGCTGGGGAATGAGAGGGGGAAGGTGCCACGGTACAGAATGGACAACAGATATTGCAATGAGGAAAGGAAAAAGGTAAAATATATATATATATTTTTATATTTTTCATTTTTTTAATATCCCAATCTTTTAATTTAATTTTTAATTTTTAAAAATTTTTTATGTATTTTATCTCTTACATTTAAACTTATCATTATTATCTCATTTTCCTATTAATAGTATTCAGCTATTGCAATGGCTTCATCTTTGAAGCAGCTTTGGATCACAGAAAGGTTACAACTGGGGTGGGGCAGGATCACTGGTGTGGGGTGTCAGGGATGGGGGATGCATGGGAGGAAGTTCACCTTAGCATAAATATAAGGTATATAAAAATGTTCAAATGTTCACCTGGCATTGTCACAGTGGGTGGAGAATCAAAAAATGAGAGAATACTGAATTCCCATCCTGGAGAGCTCTGCCACATCCTCTAAGGGAGCAGCAACAGCCCCCCAAGTGCAGGGGCAGTGATTGGTGAAGGAGGATGATCCACTGATGTGCCAAAGATATTGGTGACTAGCCTTATGAGTCTTTGCTCTTGAAATTGAAACTTAGCCTATTGTTATGGGGGGCCTAAGGGTTGTCTCATGAAAGCCTCCTTGTTGCTAAAATGTTGCTTCTTTCTAAGCCAAACTCAACATATTAATGCATTATCTTCCTCCCAGTGTGGGACATGACTACCAGGGATGAGCCTCCCTGGCACCAAAGGATTGCTACCAAGTGCCAACAAGGGGGGAAAGGTAAAGACAAATGAGTTTATATGGCTAAGAGACTTCAAAATGAGATGGGAGTTCATTCCAGAGGTAATGTTTATGCACATCACAGTAGGATCTTGTAGAATTCCAAAGTTGATCTCATCCCAAATAGTGGGGCTCCTGAGGGCTCTGGATACACCCAGGTTCTTTGTCAGGGTGGATAACTCTAGAATTTGGTGCCTTGCCAGTGGGCCCTACATTGGAGTTTGTACTCCTGAGAGTGACAGAGTTGGACTCAACTATGTCTTCCCTGCACATGGCTCAACAGTTCCTTCTCTTCAAACCTATACTTGGTGCTGGATTTTGTAGGTGTACATCCAGAGACTTGAGTTTTGGGCTATCCATGTGCCAGCTGGGCCCAGAACCTCAGTGGAACTGCAACTCCTACTCTACAGCTCACTAGACTCACCCAGGACAACTGGCAGGGAGATGATGATGGACAATGACCACACCAGGGAATGGGGAGAGTCTGCAGCTGCAGGCAGGATAATACTATCCATCTTCCCCATCTGCTATAAGCCCTGTCTCAGGTGGAGGTGGAGTGGACATCACCGTCCCAGACTCCTCAAGATGTGGGTCAGAGCTATAGACTAGAGTGGACTTACTTGTATTCTACTATAGATATATTGTGATTCAAGCAATGGAAGAAATTACAACATTGATGTGGAACCAGTGACCCTGGAGTCTCTGGGGGCAGGGAAAGGGAAAATCAGTTGTAATACAGGGGCTTTTTTGGGACTTGGGAATTGTCCAGAGTGACATTGCAATGAAAGATATAGGCCATTTTTACCATCATATAAAACAGAACTGTGTGGGAGAGAGTGGGGTCTACAATGTGAACCATGGTCCATGCTTAATGGCAAAGTCCCAGGATGTTTATCAATTGCAATTAATGTGCCACACTAGTCAAGGATATTTATTTGGGAGGTTGTAGGAGGTGGAGCATATGGGAATCCCTGTATTTTTTGTGTGTAACATTTATGTAATCTAAGTATCTTTTTACAAAATTTAAAAAATTAAAAATTAACAAAACAGAAGACTACAAGTGTTGGAGAGGATGTGGAGAAATGGGAATCATCATTCACTGCTCGTGGGAATGTAGAATGGTATAGTCATTGTGGAGTACACTTTGGTGGTTCCTCAGAAAAATAACAACAGATTTGCCATATGACTCAGGAATTCCACTGCTGGGTATATACCTAGAAGAACTGAAAGCAAGGACACGAATGGATATATGCAAACCAATGTTCATAGTGGCATTATTCACTATTGCCAAAAGTTGGAATCAATCCAAATGCCCATCAACAGATGAATGGATAAACAAAATGTGGTACACACATACAACAGAATATTACTCAGCAGTAAGAAGGAATACAGTGTTATCACCCGGGATAACCTGGATGTATCTTGAGGACCTTATGTTGAGTGAATCAAGCCAGGTATTGAAGCACAAATATTACATGACCTATCTGATATGAATTAAGCAAATTGAGCCAACTCAGAAAGCTAGAGTCTGGAAGATAGGTTTTCAGGAAATAGAAAGGGAGAGGAATGTTGTGAGCCACCGCCCATATGGGCAAAATCTATGATAAAGTTGAGTGAGTTGTGCAGTGAAAGGATATGACAGGGGTTTAAGGGTACTATTTGTTTGGGCAGTGCAAGCTTGACAGGGGCTAGGGTGGGGAGGATGGGTTAGATGGCCCATGGAACTGGGGATAGGGTTGGGGGAGGGAGAAGGTAAATACTGTGGATTGGTGAGTACATGGGTGAAACTACAGCATTGAGAAAACTCTTTTGGCAATATGACAAGGAAGAGTTACTGCTTTAGAGTGTTGGATGGGGGCACATTTGGGACAGGGCACACCCAGGGCAGTCTTCTACAGAAGGTAGAGTGATCATTTTATCATAGAGTATTGTATTAGTAGGGAGAGACCTACATAATGAGTGAGAAAGAGTTAGACTCCCATGCTGGGGATGCCTTATATGTTCTTAAACAGAGGGGAGGGTGTCTCTAGGGAGCATGGGCATTTCCTAATAGAGGAGGACAGGCTAGAGTGTCAAGCCTTCAGTGTTGTAGCAAGTATCTATGAATCTTGTCCTTCAAAGAGGGAAGCCAGGTGGTTGCCATAGGCCCCAAGGGGAGGGGGAGAGAGGAATAGATTAGAATGCAGAGGGGGTATTTATGGGGCAATGGAAGTATTATACATGATGTTCCAATGATGGATACAGGGTTAAAACTATGGCATAGGAGGATCATTGTTGTGGGGTGCCAATGATGGGGGATATATGGGAGGAAATTCACTTGTTCATACATATAAGGTATATAAATATATTCAAATGTTCATGAGGCATTGTCACAGTGGGTAGAAATTCACACAACTGAAAGATTATTGAATTGCCATCCTGGAGAGCTCAGCCATATTCTCTAATGGAACAGCAACAATCCCCCAAGAACAGGGACAGTGATTAGGGAAGAAGGATGGTCCATTGATGGGCCCTTGATATTGAAGACTATGATTATGAGCCTTTTGCTCTTGAATTTTCAACTTAGCCTAGTATTGTAGGGTACCTAAGAGTTACGCCCTGAGAGCCTCCATGTTGCTCAAATGTGGCCTCTTTCTAAGCCAAACTCAGTATATAAATTCATTGCCATCCCCCGATCACGGGACATGACTTCTGGGGATGAGCCTCCTTGGCAATGGGAGATTACTACCAAGTACCAACTGGAGATGCAATGGGGAAAAAGACTTTGAATAAAAGGGGAAAAGGTAAAGACAAATGAGTTTATATGGATAAGAGACTTCAACGTGAGTCGGGAGGTCATCAGAGAGGTAATGCTTATGCATGTCTCAACAGGATCTCATACAAAGCCAAAATAGATACTACCCCATATAGTGGAGCTCCTGAGGGCTCCAGAGACACCCAGGTCCAGACACTTGAATCTCTGGGCTGTCCATGTGCCAGCTGGGCCCTAAGCCTCAGTGGAATTGCAACACCTACTCTCCAGTTCATTGGACTTACCCAGGACAACTAAAAAGTAGGTGAGGATGGACAAAATCCCATCCATCTCTCATATGGGATTGAAGCCCCATCTCAATTAGAGGTGGAGTGAGCATCACCATCCCAGAATCCTCAGGATTGGGGATTAAAATATGGTCTAAAGTGGACTTACTGGTATTCTACTATAGACATTGTGATTCTAGCAATGAAAGAAATTATATCATTGATGTGGAGACAGTGGTCACTGGACATGCTGAATTCAAGGAGAGGGAAAAAGAGGTGTAATATGGGGGCATTTTCATGACTTGGAATTGACCTGAATGACATTGCAATGACAGATACAGGTCATTATATATCCTGCCATAACATACAGAATTGAGTGGGAGAGAGTATAAACCACAATGTAAAATATAATCCATGCTTAGTGCCAAAGCTTCAAAATGTGTTCATCAATTGGAATGAATGTACCACAATAATGAAAGAAGTTATTAATTTGGGAAATAGTGGGAGGACTGGGGAGTGCAGCATATGGGAATCCCTTACATTTTTTTATGTAACATTTTATTTAATCTAAGTATCTTTTAAAAATAAATAAAAATATATTTTTTAAAAAGTCAGTGGGTTTCTCCTTCAAGGTGCTGATTGCCGTTAAATGTTTCATTTCTGTTATCATTTTCTCAGCCTCCTTCCTACACATTCAATGCAGGCATGAATCCTGATTCTGTAGTTCCAGAGGGTTGCTAGTCTAGTAAGTGATCTGTAGAAAGACAGGCACATCATTCCTGATCAGCTAAAAAAAAACAAAAAACAAAAAAAAAACACAGTCCCTTGACTGCTGTAGAAATAAGGATTTCAGAATTCTCAGCCTCTTCTAAGTATTCAGAACTAGGAGAGTGAGTAAGGGATCTGCTCCCATGCCAAGAAAAGTGCTCAGCTCAGCAGAGCAAGTCACTTTAGGAAGATCCAAGTGAGCCATATCTATAAGCTCTGTAAACAAACTCCTTGAACACTACTTTGCATAATTTTAACATATATTTAATTTTGCTTTTATTCTTCAGGTTTCAGGGTTTTAAAAAAAATCTAACACACACATATGCTTCAAACATGCAAAGAGCATGAAACATATTTTTATTTTACATAGAGTATTATTGCATAATAAAAAGAAAATGAAATTAGAGGATTCTATAAATCACAAAATACTATTTCTCAATAATATCATGTACAAATAAATATAACTATTAAACCAAAAATTCCTTAGCTAATTCATTATATTCATAAATAGTTTCACTGAACAACCAAAATGATCTGTTTTGTTTTGTTTATATATTTTACCATCAAAAAAGTATATAACCATTAAAATATCTGTATTATAAAAGGAACTATGGATCACAATATGATTGTACTCCTGACTCTTTAATAAGTTTTTTAAAATGTAGAAATGTCAATGTTTATTTTGTGGTGGAAAGATAATCTTTCTTCAATACAATATAAAATTGATATCATTTCCTATTATACTTAAGAAGATGCTTGGGCAGATAATTTAATATTACTAAAAAATATATACATACTTTCTGTCCTGGTTTGAGTAAATTATGTTCATAAGCTAACCCATACTGGTGTCTGTAAACAGAGTCTACATGGGGTCATGTGAGAGAAGATTTAAGGATCACTAGCAGCTGAAGCTGATGCATGAAGCCCCCAAGAGGCTGGGCACATAGAGTCACTTAAGGCTGAGCCATATGCCTAAGCATCCACAGCTGGGTTTAGGGAGAAAGCAGAGCAGCCAAGACTCAGAGAGGAGGCCTGGAAAGAGATAAGCTATATGCCTGATAGCCACAGCTGAGCTCAAGGCAAAAGAAGAGAGAGACCGGCAGACCCATCATCTTGCCTCACCACATGGCAGGATACCAGGATCACCGGTAGCTGACTTTGGTGAGAAAGCAAAGCTGATGGTGCCTTAATTTGGACATTTCATCACCTCAGAACTGTATGATTTCCCTTTAATTATAAAAGCCAACACAATTCTCGTACTTTGCACTGACAGACCCATGGCAAACTAAGACACTTTCTATTTATCACATTTTGACAATTATACTATTTTTCTTGATCATTTTTCCTTGCAATCTAGGTCATCATCATCCCTATTGTCTAAAAATCCTGAATTAACCAATTACACCAATGTCCGCAAAAATGTACACACACACACAAAAACCTGTTAATAAAGATGAGTACAAGGGATTGTGGGAAAATGGAAGAGCAGGAAGCTCCACGAAGGAGTTTCTATAGTAGAACTATTAAAAAGGCAGGAACTGTTGGAATTGAACATTCTGAGACTCAAGAGGAAAGTGGAAGAGTGTAGTAAATTATGGCAATACCAGTAAATTGTTCTCTCTACAAAGCAGAAGCCCTTGCCCAGCACCCACTCTCACAAAACACAACATGGGGAACTGGCCCCTGGCTTAGCTTGCTAATGACAGAAAGGGACATGAAAATCCATTTCCTAAAGATGGTGGGAGGCACAGTACAATCCTTGATCTCTGCTTTAGATTAGTTTCTTCAGATCACTGGTGGCCAAACTTGAGGGCAGTGATTGTTCTAACCCACCACAAACAAGGCAGCAGTGACACTTAAAGATGGTGCACTCCCTGAGAGCTGCAGACAACAGCTGAAGGGCTGCATTTCCTGGACAGGGGCCAAATCAAACAAGTGCAGCTTGGGGGAACCTTGAATGAAGATTCTTATGCCCTTTGTGTCCTTACCTCATCTACTCCTAAAGGCATTGTGCAGCCTGATAGTACTGTCTTTGTGGATCCCTACTCTTGTTCTGGCTGGGAAAACTGACTTAGTAAACTCTGCTCTAGGGCATCCCCCACCCATTATTTGCCCTTCATTCAAAAGCAGCTTGAGCCAATGAAAGCAGGGTAAGAAACAAGGTAGGAAGGTGGCCTGAGGCAAAGATTTACTTGCTTTAGTACCTCCATGGGAACACCTGGGAGAGACAGGAGGTTTGTTTCCTGGGAAGTAAAGGGGCCATTCAAACTCCTGTAAAGGTCACTAGCAAGCACAAGCCCAGGGTAAGACAAAGGCCCAGAAATGACAGAGAGGGTCCTGAACTTTGCATTCACCTTGGGCTGACCTTCCAGATGTAAGGACTGAAACCCTGAGGGAAAGCAGAAGCCAAAAGAGAGCCAATTTGTTAGTGAAAGGTGTTTTTCTGTTTACATATGCTTGGTATTGTTAGTTTCCAGCACTCAAGAAAATCTGTCATGTTACCAACTCGTTATAAACTCAAGAAACAGATACTTCTAGGAATCCCAGAGTTAACATTTTAAAATATTGTAATGTACAATGGCAACAAAAGATGAAAAGAAAAAGAGAAATGAAAAGGAAATGATGACCAATCCAAAGAAAGAGGACAAAATCCAGAAAACATCATTGAAGACGGATGATTTTGTATATACCAAAAAGACTTTACAATAATGATTTTCAATATGCATAAGTAGATGAAGGAAAATACAGAGAAAAAACAAAGGGATATCAGCAAAACAATGAATAAATAATATGAGAATATAAAAAGGGAAACAAATTTTTAAAAATGAAGGAAACAGAACTGCTGGAGTTGAAGAACACATAAATGAAATGGAAAATCCCCAGAAGAGTTCCAGAAGGAGATATGTGGAAGAAAGAATCAGGGACCTTGAAGACAAGACAATGGAAAAGAGTCAGGTTGAGTAGAACAAAGAATAATTGTAAAAAGTGAAAAGGGACAAACAGACCTCTGGGACACCATCAAGATTGCCAATACACACATAATGGGAGACCCAGGAGGAGAAGACAGTGAGAAACGGGCAAAAGGAATATTCAGAGAAATAATGACAAACTTCCAAAATTTAGCAAAAAAACATAAAAAATGCACATCAGAGAAGCCCAAATAGCACCAAACAGGAAAAATTTGGTGAGAAACATGCACGATCACATACTGATCAAGTTGTCAAATGCAAAGGAAAAGGAGAGAATTCTGAAAGATGCAAGAGAAAAATAATGTATTGCAAGGGAGTCCAAATTAGACTGAGAAGAAATTGCTCATCAGAAACCACAGTCAAGAATTCAGTGGATTGAAACACTTAAAGTACTGAAAGAAAACAATTGCTAACCAAGAATTTTATATTTGGTGAAACTATCTTTCAAATTGAGGGAGAGATTAAGACATTCTGAGATAAAAAAAAAAAAAACTGATGTAATTCATCACCATTAGACATTGCTACAAGCTGTGCTAATCGGAGTTCTTCAGACTGAAAGGAAAAGACTCTAGAAAGTGGTTCAAGGTGAAATAGGGAAATAAAACTTCCAGTAAAGGTAATTATTTTGGTAAATATAAATGCCAGTATTATCATATTGTATTTTAGGTATATAATTCCACTTCTTACTTCCTACAAGTGCTAAACACAAATGTATCATAAAAAGTAATGATAAATCTATGGTTTGGGACATATAAAATACAATGATGTAATTTGTAACAAGTATTCAGAAAAGGGAGAATGAAAGGGTATTGGAGCAGTATTAAGTGTATGCAAAGAAGAAAAGTTGGTATATAATAAAAGATGTTGTTATATATTTAGGATGATGAATTTTGACCCCAATATAACCTAAAGAAAATATATGAAAAACATAACCAGATAGAAAGGAGATAGGACTTAATATAGTACAATACAAAAAAATCAAATAAATATGAAAGAAGGCATTAACAGAAGAATTGTGGGACAAAACACTGAACAAAAAAGAATAGAAATCTCAACAAACCAATAACTAGTAAAGAGATTAAATCAATAATCAAAACCTCCCAACCAACAAAAGTCCAGGACCAAATGGCTTGACAGGAATTTTTTGCCAAACATTCCAAGAGGAATTACCAATCCTGACCAAAATCTTCCAAAAAATTGAAGAAAAGGGAACATTCCATAATTCATTCTAAAGGCCATTACCCTCATACCAAACCCAGATGGAAATGACACTAGAAAACAAAATTACATACCAGTGTCTCTATGAATATAGATGCAAAAAGTGTCAACAAAATACTAGCAAACTATATTAGTCAGTCAAATGGGTGCTGATGCAAAATATCAGAAATTTGCTGACTTTATAAAGGCTATTTATTTGGGGTAGAAGCTAACAGTTACCAGGCCATAAAGTGTAAGATACTTCCCTCACCAAAGTCTGTTGCCAAGTGTTGGAGAAAGATGACTGCCAATATCTGCAAGGGTCCAGGCTTCCTGGTTTCTTCTCTTCTGGGACTCATTTCTCTCCAGGCTCAGCTGCTCTGCTCTCTCCACAAGCCCAACTGTAGACTATCAATTGAACTGCTTGTCTCTCTTCCTGGGGTCTCTGTGGTGTCTAATGGAGCCTTCTCTCCTTCCTCATGTTTCTCTGTGTGTTTACTTCCCAGGCTCCAGAATAAAAACTCCAACCTCCCTTCTATGCAGTGTAGTTTCTCTGTAGTCCTACTGACATCCCCCAATCAAAGCCTTAATCATTATTTAATCAAGTAAAAGTGAAACCTCTGAATCCAATATAATCTAATATGCCCAGAGAACAGACCAGTTTACAAACATGATCCAATAACAATTTTTGGAATTCATAAACAATATCAAACTGCGAAACAAACCAAATACAACAGCACATTAAAAGAATTGTAAGCAATGACAACTGAGATTTAAGCCAGGAATACAAGGGTGGTTCAAAATAAGAAAATCAGTTAATGCAGGGGTTCTTAACAAGGGGTCCATGAGCCTGAACTGAAATTAAAAAAAAAAACATTATTCTAGTGGGGATGTGTCAGTGTGGGTGTAGTATATTTATTAAATAATACACACTATAGGGTGGACATTGTAAGGGGTCTCTGGTTTCCACCTGACTGGCAAAGGGGTCCCTGGAACTAAAAAGTTTAAGAAACCCTGAATTAATGCAACATACCATAATAAAAAAATAAAGGAAAAACAAAATGAAACACTTGATCATTTCAATTGATGCAAAAAAGGCATTTCAAAAAATCGAGCACCACATCTTGATAAAAATATTTAGAAAACTAGGAATGGAAGGAAACATTCTTAACATGAAAAGGGGCATGCCTGAAAAACAGAGCTAGCATACTACTTGACAGCAAAATGACTAAAAGATTTCCTTCTATCATCATGAACAAATGAGAATGTGCACTGTCACCACTTTTCTTCACCATTATACTGGAAGCTCTAGCCTGAGAAATTAGGTAAAAAAAGGAAAGAAAGGAAATAAAAGAAGAAATAAAAGGCAACCATATTGGAAAGAAAGAAGTAAAAGTTTCCCTTTTTACAGATATCATGATCCTACCTACAGAAAATCCTGAAAAATCTACAACAAAGCACGTAGAACTAATAAATGAATTTAGCAAAGTGGTAGGTACAAGATCAACACCCAAAAATCAGTAGTGTTTCTACACACTAGAAATGAACAAACAGAAGATTAAATCCATTAAAAAATTTTATTTACAACAGAAACTAAAAGAATCATATATCTAAAAAAAAAGTATAACCAAGGATATAGAGGACTTGTACACAAAAAATCACAAAACATTGTTAACAGAAATCAATGGAGACCTAAATATATGGGAGGACATTTGTGTTCATACATTGGAAGATTAAATATTATTATGATGTCAATCCTATCCCATGTGATTTACAGATTCAACACAATCCCAGTCAAAACCCCAACAGCCTTCCTTGAAAAAATGGAAAAGCCATTCATCAAATGTATATGGAAAAGTAAGGCACTCTGAATACACAAAGAATCTTTGAAGAAAAGAACAAAGTTGGAGGACACTCACTTTCCAATCTTAAAACTCATTACAAGAGCATACAGGAAAAAAGATGACATCGGCTTAGGAGGGCAACTGCAGAGAGCTCCCAGAACACGGTGGATAGTGGACGGAGTGCTGCACGGGGTTCAGAGTTGTGGGTGTGTGGAGTGAGAAGCTTGGGACATCTATCTGGGCAGATCGACGGCGTGGACTGAACCATAGAGATTCGTGAGTTTAAGCCTGCCTGTGGTGGTAAACACAGTCAGCTGACCCCCACCTTTACAGGAAAAAAACAGCCCCTTGGAAGCGTGACTCCTGTCTGGTAACTGGGTGAAATGGCCCAGTGGGAGGGGGCGTTTTCTGAGGGGGGAGCTCCGGTAAGAGAGCTTTATTTTCTGGGGATTTGGCTCCCTGAAGCCCCCTGCAACTTAGACAAACAAAACAGTGGCAGTGAATCGGCACCCACAGGAGGGTAGGGGTTAATCTGCAGAGGGAGGTGATTTGACTAGCTGCCCAGGGATAAGCCCTGAGCCCCACGGAGCTGGGAAGAGGGGCAATCTCCAAGAGAGGGAGAGTTCTGACAGAAAGCAGAGGGGATATTTTAGCTGTTGATCTGGCTGCCTGGACTGCCTCATAACTTTGGGGAGCAGATAAGCCAACTTGAAACAGTGCCAGGCTGAGGGGAGAGGTGAATCAGCAGAGTAAATCTCACTTACCTGCAGCCCGGTGACGCAGGGGCTCTGATCCAGAAGGGCAGAGTCTGCCGTTTTTAGCATTCTACACTGACAAACATCAGACCTTTGAATCCCTGGGGAATCCAGGAATTGGGAAGTGCTTGATTAGTTTCCACAAGCCCAGTTAGGTCCCCTCCATGAGGGGGGTGGTCTAGAGATGGACTTATATTTGGTCCTGTATTATGCCAAAATAAATAAATGAATAAATAAAATGGTCACTTTAATAAATGAAAAATAAATTCTTTTTAATTTAGTTTAATAGCCAAAACCTGCTTCAGTACCTGCAAATAAAAACCCTGCAGGGAAACTGTTTGATAAACACAAGCAGGCTGAGAGGATCCATGGGACCCCAGGGAATATTTATCACCCTTAGTTTTGTTTGACTGCTTGCCAGTATGGTTGTTTGCTTTTTCTCTGTTTATTTGTTGTCTCTTGCTTTTCTTTCCTCTTTCCTCCCCCCTTTCTTCTTTCTTTCATTTTTTAAAATTACGTGCTCCTGGCTTCTCTCTTCTTTGCTGTGCTTCTTCAGTAATTTCCCATTCTCTATATATATTGATTGTGTATTCCAAATTATCTCTTATCCCTCCCTCATCTTTCTGCCTTCTGCTTTCTGTTGTGGTTATTAAATACCACATTTTTTCCATAAGCCCACAACTCACGAGTGTCAAATTCTATTCCCTCTATTTTGTTTTTTCTTTCTTTATTAATAGTAACTCTTTCCTTTTAGCCCTTTCTTAACTCTTTCTCTCCCTCCTCATAATTATAGCCTTCTAAATCATTATATATATATTTCCCTATTTTGTTTCCCAGTCCATTGTAGGTACTACATTTTCTTTCCTATTACTCTACACTGCTTACATAAATTAAATATTCACTTCATTAAGTCTTATTTGACCCCTCTTCTAACTTTTATCAATATTACTATTATCCTTCTTCTTTTCCCACATCTTTCGATTCCTCCAGCCCTAATCTTTTGCCTTCAAGGGAACATAGAAAGAAGCAAGGAAATAAAATAGGAAGAAAAAGTACCAAAGAGAAAATTTTACACACACAGAACGACCAGCTAAATAAAACTCTAGAGCAGAGAGAGAAGCTAATCAACTGAATAAATCCATCAAGATAAAATGATGACTAGATGGCAACAAAAATTTAGAAACCACACTGAGAAACAGGAAAACATGGACCAATCCAATGAACAAACTAAAAACCAGGAAGTGAAGCAGAACATTGAACAACTAATCAAAGCTTTCCAAACAAATATCATGGACCAACTTAAAGAAGTGAACGAAGAGATTAAGAATATAAAGAAGACACTGGGAGAACATACTGAAGAAATTGCAAACACTCCCAAAAAGATAATGGATATGATGGTGACCAATGGCACAATCAAAGAAATAAAAAAGATGCTGGATTCACATAGCAGCAGATTTGAACAGGCAGAAGAAAGAATTAGTGATGTGGAAGACAATACATCTGAAATCAAACAGATAGTAGAACAAATACACAAAAAGATAGAAAAAATCCAGCAGGGACTCGGAATTAACTGACAGCACAAAATGAACAAACATATGCATTATGGGAATCCCAGAAGGAGAAGAGAAGTGAAAGGGAACAGAATAAGTGTTGAAGGAAATAATGTCTGAAAACTTCCCAACCCTATTGAGAGAGATGGATGTGCAGATTCAGGAAACAAAGCAAATTGCAAACAGTATAAATCCCAACAGGCCAACTCCAAGACATATACTTGTCAAAATGTCCAATGCTCAAGACAAAGAGAAAATACTCAAGGCAGCAAGAGAAAAGAGAGCCATTACATACAAGGGAAGCACAATAAGAATAAGTGCTGATTTCTCAGCTGAAACAATGGAGGCAAGAAAACAGTGGTATGACATAGTGAAAATACTAAAAGAAAAAAACTTCCAGCCATGAATTCTCTACCCAGCAAAACTGGCATTCAAAAATGATGGAGAGTTTAAAATATTCACAGATAAACAGAAATTAAGAGAGTATGTCAATAAGAAACCTGTACTTCAAGAAACACTAAAGGAAGTTCTACAAGTTGAAAGGAAAAAACAAGGGAGAGAGAGTTGGAGGAGAGTTTAAAAGCAACTAACAAGAGAAAAAAACCAAACAAAACAACATATGACATACATTAACCCAAAGAAGTATGCCTGAAGTAAGAAATTCATTATGAGTAATAACACTCAATATTAATGGATTAAATTCACCTATCAAGAGACACAGATTAGCAGAATGGATAAGGAAATATGATCGATCTATATGCTGTCTACAAGAAACCCACCTTCGTCGCAGGGATTCATGGAGGCTTAAAGTGAATGGCTGGAAAACCATTTTACAAGCTAACAATAGCCAAAAATGGGCAGGAGTTGCTATTCTAATATCAGACAAAATAGACTTTAAATGCAAAACTATCATAAGAGACAAAGACGTACACTATATATTAGTAAAAGGGGTAATCTCTCAAGAAGAGAGAACAATCATAAACATTTATGCACCTAATCGGGGTGCCTCAAATTACATGAAGCAAACCTTGGAAAAACTAAGTGGAGAAATAAATACCTCTACAATTATAGCAGGGGACTTTAACACACCATTATCATCATTAGACAGAACACCTAGACAGAGAATCACTAAAGAAACAGAGGCTCTCAACAATACATTAGAGGACCTGGACTTAATAGACATATACAGAACACTCCACCCAAATAGAGCAAGATATACATTCTTCTCCTGTGCACACGGAACATACTCCAAGATAGACCACATGCTAGGCCATAGAACAGCTCTCAATGAATTCAGAAAG
>JAQZBX010070689.1:0-15373 GCA_029593785.1 Cabassous unicinctus
CTTGTCTAATTGCCCTAGCTAGAACTTCTAGTACAATGTTGAATAACAATGGTGACAGTGGGCATCCTTGTCTTGTTCCTGATCTTAGAGGGAAAGCTTTCAACCTTTCCCCATTGAGTATGATGTTGGCTGTGGGTTTTTCATATATGCCTTTTATCATATTGAGGAATTTTCCTTTTATTCCTATCTTTTGAAGTATCTTTTGCCTTCCATCAAGGTTGCCTTTAAAAAAAATTTTTTTTTAATTTTATTTTAAAGCAGCTTTAGGTTACATAAATGTTACATCGAAATATAGGGGATGGAAGTGGATGTGGCTTAAGCAGTTTAGCTCCCGCCTCCCACATGGGAGGTCCTGGGTTTGGTTCCCAGTGCCTCCTGAAAAAACAAAAACATACAGCAAGCAAAACAATGAAAAAACCAACTCAGGGAAGCAGATGTCGCTCAGTGGTTGAGCGCCAGCTTCCCACATACGAGGTCCTGGGTTCAGACCCCGGTATTTAAAAAACAAACAAACAAACAAAAAAAACCCGGAGGATTTCCATATACCCCACCTACACCCCCTCCCACACTTTCCCACATTAACATCTTTCACTAGTGTGGTACATTTGTTACAATTGATGAATACATTGAAGCATTGCTACTGACTGTGGACTATAGTTTACATTATGGTTTACACTTTACCCCACACAATTTTTTAGGTTTTGACAAAATGTATAATGGCCTGTAATGTCATTGCAGTGTCATGCAGGAAAATTCTAATGTCCTGAAAATGCCCCCATGTTACAGCTATTCTTCCCTCTCCCTCCCTTCAGAACCTCTGGTGGCCACTGCCTTTATATCAATGATACAAGTTCTTCCATTGCTAGAATAATAATAAGTCTATAATAGAATAATAATAAGTCTCCTTTAGTCCATTGTTCATTCCCCAGTCTTGAGGATTTTGGGATGGTGATGCCCACCCTGTTTCTGATTGAAAGGGGACTTAGATCCCATGGGGCAGATGGATGGAACTGTTTTGCTTGCAGTTGTAGATACTCTGTTTTTTTGGGATGAGCTTTGTCCGTCATTATCCTTTTGTTAGTTGTCCGGGGTGAGTCTAATGAACTGGAGTTGCAACCCTGGGCTCAACCGGCATATGAACAGACCCAGGATTTAAGTCTCTGGGACATGTAATTAACAAGTATAGTGCTAATTATAGGTTCAAATAAAAGGGACAGAAGAGCCATGTGTAGGGAAACTATAAATGAGTCTAACTCTGTTACACTGGGAAGCACAAATTCCAAAGTAAAGCCCACTGGCAGGGCACCGAATTCCTGAGCCTGTCTGACCTGCTTACAGTGTCTAGATGTGTCTAGAGCCCTCAGGAGCCCCACTGTTTGAGGCACTGTTTACTGTGGCAGTCAATGAGATCCTGCTGAGATGTGTATAAGTGTAACTGCTGGAATGACCTCCTGACTCACTTTGAAATCTCTTAGCCATAAAAACTCATTTGTATTTAATATTTCTGCCTTTTGGTCAAGATCTTTTTCCAGATGCATCTCTAGTTGGTGCTTGGTAATCCCTTAGTGCCAGGGAGGATCATTTCCAGGAGTCATGTCCCATGTGGGGGGGAAGGTAGTGCATTTATATGCTGTTTAGCTTGGAGAGAGGCCACATTTGAGCAACAAGGAGGCTTTCAGGAGGGAACTTTTAGGCAATATAGAATACTAGGCTAAGCTTCAGTTTCACAAGGAAAGGTTCATGAGTACAATCATCAGTATCAAGGGCCTTGCCTAATGGTCTGTCCTCCTTCGCTAGGTACTGCTCGTGTAATCGGGGGATTCTTGCCGTTAATATTATTAGAGAATGTAGCAGGACTCCCCAGTATGAAAATTCAATATTCTTTTGGTTATTGTGTGGGTCTCCACCCACTGAGGCATGCCCCAGGTGTACCCCTCCGCACACATCCCCCCCGTCACTGACATCCCGCACCAGTGATCCTCCCCTGCCACAGTTGTGACCCTTCTGCGATCTAAAACCTTCCCAGAAACAAAGCAAAAAAAATAACCAAATAAAATTAATAAGAAAATAAAATAATAAAATACAAAAATAAAAAAATACGAGAAAAATTTTTATTCATTGTGTCTTTCATCACTATAAGATCTGTTGTCTTTTCTGTACAGTGACAGTTTCTTCCATATGTTCCCCCAATGTCTTATTTTTTTCGCTTTATCTTCAGAGAAGCTTTAGGTTACAGAAAGGTCACATAGAAAACATAGGGGATTCCCATATACCCAACACTCTCCCTCTCTCCCACTCTCCCCTATTAATAACTTTTTACATGTGGATTTATTGCAATTGATGTACAAATATTGAAGCATTGCTACTAACCATGGTGAGTGCTTTACATTATGGTTTACATTTTGCACCGTACACTTTTATAGGTTTTGACAAAATTTTAAATGGCCTCCGTTATTGCAAGATCAGGTAGAATAATTCCAATGCCCTATGTTCCATCTATTCTATTCTTCCCTTCCACTTCCCTTGTAACCACAAAGTTTCAATTTTTGAAGAATAAGGTTCATAGTTACTTGAAATAATATTGAGGGCTTGACATATTGGTCTGTTTTCTTTTATTAGGCACTGCCTGTATTCTCGAGAGATTGCCTTCTTCAGGAGCTCAGAAAAACAGTTCTTTGCCAGATCAGATTAAATAGTTTAGTAAGATCCCCTAAAACTGCCTCAGAAGGTTGATTTTAGAATTAGCTGATGCTGAGGAAAAAACAATAATAACTGACCAGAGTTAGCAGACCAGGGTTGTTTTTTCTCTCTTTCTAGCTTTTACTGACTTTTATGTCATCTTCTCTATAATGGTTTAGGAATTAGACTAGGAGACCTCTAAGTTCCTTTTCCTTATTGTATTTGACTAAAATTCTGTGCTAGTGAATTGCCCCTTTGAATTTATTTTCATTTTGGCAACACTTCTGGCTCTTTTCTCAAACTCTTGTTCATCTTAATTTCTTTTATTTTCAAAAAATTTTATTTTTATTCTTACTAATGTATCATATGTGTGGAAGAGTGCGTAAATGAATATATTATAATTTAGGGAATTATTATAAAGCAAACATTTGCACAACCCACATCATCCTGGTCATCCCGGGTCATTGTCAGCATATTCCAAAAGCACCTATCCCTCCCCTGTCATAACTCTCAGGGTAGTCACTCTCCTGATGTGTGTGATGATAGTCCCCTTGCTTTTACTTATAGTTTTTTTACCAGCAATATACACAGCCCTAAACATAAACAAGATAATTTAGTTTTGCCTGTTTAAGTATTTGCAGTATTATACTGCATGTATCCTTTTGCAACTTGCTTCCTTTGCTTAACATTATTTTTATGAAATTCATTCATATTGTGGGTAAAATTTGTTCGTTTCCTTTGCTGTATAGCACTCTGGTATATGAGTATATGAGTTTATCCATTTTACCATTGACAGACATTTGGGTTTGTGTCCAGTTTTTTATTATTTCCTATGTGCGTTCTGGTGTAGATGTGTGTAGACTATGAGTAGCTTCAGTTATATTAGATAGTGCCAAAATATGCCCTTCAAGTTCTTGTCCTTTTGCATACATATTTTACACATCTGTGATTTAGCATCTAAGCTAAAGTTATTTGATCTTAATTCTTAATGACACCTGCTGTTCTTCAGTTCTCTGCTTTATTCCCAGGAGGAAGTAGTTCCATTATTGTTCTGGCTTTAAAGTGAGCTGCAGGCCATACTGAATTTCTGTGCTTCCCAAAATGCTTCTGGACATATTTGATGGTGTCTTTAAGGTTCTCTGTTAACTTTTTGAAAAGCCAAATGTGTGATGAGTTAAAGCTGCCATCAAAATATATGATTCTTTTCTTGGCAAAGGTGACCTTGAGAGACAGATCTGATTTTTTTTTGGCATACTGTCTTTCAAAAATGTCATTTACACTCAGGTTGGCCTTCCTCTCAGGTTGGAAAGTGAACACATAACATGGGAGAGGAGAGGATAGTGGAATGTGTCTCCCCAACAGCCTGAATGGGTGAGGCGTGTGGTCTGCTGTCCTCCTTTCCTCTATATTTGTAGCATCTTTGGGTTCCAAGAATGAAATCATTCCCTCCCACCCTTGCTGGCTCCAATTAAAACCTCAGGGTGCTGGGAATGAAATTGGCACTGTGCTGTGCCCCCATCCAACGCCTCCAGGTCAGGGCCAAGAGGAGCAGGAGCTGGTTGATCCTGCTGGAGGAAGTGTTTTTGTATGGGTCCTCCAGGCCGGGGGTCAGCAGACTTCTGCTGTAAAGGGCCAGACAGTAAATATTTTAGACTTTGTAGGGCTACAGGCAAAATCGAAGATACTGTGTAGGTACTAATATAGCAAGAAAGAAAACACATTTCCATAAATTTTTTGTTGATGAAATAGAGTACAATTTTTGGGTGCTACAGTCTATTAATGGGAAGAATGGGATTCTTTTGAGTCTGAAGAATGAAGAGTGGACAGTTTTATGGTATCCTTCCCTGTGGTGGGCTTTCCTTTACCCACGCTGTACACTGTTCTGGGAACAGTGGCCGTAGCTTGGGAGTAGCAGTAATTCTTAAGGAGCTGCTTTAATGAATAAATAAGAATCAGCAACTATTAATTTAATAGTTTGGGAGTTCCTAGAGAGATGCTTTTAAATGACTGAAAGCTTGTTTATTTCCCTTTGAAATATTTGAGACACATCCCGATGGTATTGTGCATGTGATAAATTTACTCTGTGAAATTTCTTTTACAAACTAAAGGTCACTTTCAGTCTGGCTCTTCTGAATTAATGAGGTTTGGCCAGACTTAATCTATTGTGCAGTTGCTACTTAGGTCTTACTATTAGATTTATTTCCCTGTGTTTATAGTTTTACACATAAGTTCTGGTGAAAGATGTAGCTTTTTTTTGTTCTCTTTAAGCATAAGTAGATTTGGGGTATGGGGGTATAAAAGGAAGATAGTAGGGTGAATGCCTAATCCAGTTAGAAATTTTACCTGATTGATACACACCATTGGCATCTTGAGACTCTTGAGTTTTGTTTCTTGGTTTCTTGAATTGTGTTGTTAAAAAAAAATTTTTTTTTAAGATTCCAGTGCTATTTTTGTATTTAATTGATAAAAGGCTATTTCTAGCATTCAGTCTTAATCATTCTAAGTTCTCCTGACCAAGTTTAATCTTAATTATCTATAAATATGCACCATAATGAAGGGTGTGTTTTTGAGTAGGGAGGTAACTGCTTTTTCCTTTAGCAATTTTAATTAAAAATCACCTCTGCCACCTAATACCTTTATTTCTAGTCTTTACTTAGCAGACTGTAGAAAAGTCACAGTTATCTACTCATTTCTGAGTGCAGAAGCTTTAATAATATAGTTAGAAAATTCTATAAGGTAGCATTTTTTTTTTTTTTTTAAAGATTTATTTATTTTATTTATTTATCCCCCCCTTGCTGCTTGTGTTGCTGTGTCCATTCGCTGCGTGTCTTCTCTGTGTCTGCTTATCTTCCCCTTGCTGTGAGGTCTTGCTGCATCAGCCCACGGCACCGCGGGAGCTGGCCTGCCCTCACAAGGAGGCCCTGGGAAGCGAACCTGGGGCCTCTCATATGGTAACCGGGTGCTCTATCCATTGCGCCACACCCCTTCCTGCCGTGAGGTTGCTTCATCAGCCCACCGCACCGCTCAGGCCGGCGTGCCCTCACAAGGAGGCCTCGGGACGCGAACCCGGGCCTCCCATATGGTAAACGGGGGCTCTATCCACTGAGCCACACCCGCTTCCCAGGTAGCATATTTTTATGAAACTTTTCTGCAGTATATGATCAAGGAGGGGTATGCTCCACAGTATAATGTGGGAGGAAATTGCTCAGAGTTAAACTGTGTTAAAGGTATATTTCAACTGTGATCAACCTTCCACACTCATGTATACCCCTGACCTCTGTTGCCCATTTTTCTTAGCATAATTGAAGTCAAACTCCTGTGGACAGAAGATTGATCTCATCTATGGGAGTGTGAGAAGCTGGAGAGCTAAAATGTAGTTAAGAGAGTCAGAAATAGTCTCCCTGGCCTGGCTTTTCCAGGAAGTCTCTGCTGCCCAGCACTGAGCTGCGAAATGGCAACTGAACCATGTGTCTCGGCCAGTTACCTCATCTTTAGGTAGCCTTTCCCTGAATCCAGTTACTGCATGCCCTGAAAAATTACTCTCACTGTGGCCTGAATAACCTTTGAGTATCTCTCTCACTTTTCCACTGCCAAAACCCTTCAGTAGCTGCCTATTGCCTCTGGGATCAGCCGAAAAACCATTGCCTAGCGTTGAAGCCTCCACCTCTCTCTCTCCTCTTAGAGTCATTTACTCAACTACATTTTAATGAGCCTGGTTCTATGCCAGGCTTTCTGTTAGGCACTGAGGAAACAATGATGAACAAACATCAGTTCTTGCTATTAGGGCAGAACATTTAAAAAAAAAAAAAAAGAAAGAAACAGTAAAGTTAATTTTATTAGTATTTATTTAACCCAAATATATCAATATTAACGTTTTAATATGTGACACTAGCCACATTTTGTTTGACAGACATATGTGGCTAGTTGCTACCATATTGGACAGCACAGTTCTAGAGGCAGAATTGGACAAGTTAAAAAGCAGTTCAGTGTAGGTGATAAGTCTTAGACGTTTAGTTTTTATCATAGCTAATAATTTAGTGTTTACTTAGGGGATTATCTTTTGCTAGCTTGTAAATTCCATTAAGGCATGACCTTGTCCTATTTTTCTTCCATTTTATCTCTAGTACTTGGCTTAGTACTTAGCACATAGTAGGTGCTCAGCAAATTTTATCAGATGTAATATTGAGTAAATGCAGGGTGCAATGGAAAAACCTAGAAAGAGTTCTTAACGCATTCTGAAGGAGAGGAAAGGAAGAATCAGAGACGCTTCCAGAGGAGGAGATGCTTCTAAATCAACTTCCAAAATTGGAGTAGAGGTTAAAGGGTCATGAAGTGGCAGGGAGGATATTCTGATATTGGAAGAGCGTTTATAAATGCTTGAAAGTAAAGAAAGATAGCAAGTTGAGGGTGAGCTACGGGTAATGCTTGGAAGTAAAAGAAAAGATAGCAAGTATTTTGTTGAGGATTTTTGCATCCATATTCATTAAAGAAATTGGTCTGTAATATCTTTATTTGGCTTTGGTATTAGGGTGATGTTAGTGTCATAGAATGAGTTTGGTAGTGTTCTTTCCTGTTCAAGTTTTTGGAAGTATTTGAGCAAGGTTGTTATTAGATCTTCTTTAAATGATTGGTAGAATTCACCTATGAAGCCATCTGGTCCTGGACTTTTCATTTTGGGGACGTTTTTGATGACTTTCAATTTCTTTTGAAAGAAATTGGTTTGTTGAGGTCTTCTATTTCTTCTAGCGTCAGTGTAGTTTGTTTATGTATTTCCAGAAATGTGTCCATTTCATCATTGATGTCTAATTTGTTGGCATATAGTTGTTCACAGTATCCTCTTATGATCTCTTTGTCTGCTGGGTCAGTGGTAATGTCAACCCTTTTCATTTCTGATTTTATTTATTAGCATCTTCTTTGTTTTTTTCTTTGTTAATCTAACTAAGGTTTTATCGAATTTGTTCATCTTCTCAAAGAACCAACTTTTAGTTATGTTGATTTTCTCTATTGTTTTTTTTTTTCTCTGTATCATTTATTCCTGTTCTAATCTTTATTATTATTTCTTTCTTTCTGCTTGCTTGCTTTGGGATTGGCTTGCTGTTCTTTTTCTAATTCCTACAGGTGTACAGTTAGGTTTTTGATTTTAGCTCTTTTTTAATAAAAGCATCGAGGGTTATAAATTTCCCTCTTGGCACTGCCTTTGCTATATCCCGTAAGTTTTGGTATGTTGTATTCTCATTTTCATTTGTCTTGAGGTATTTACTGATTTCTCTTGTAATTTCTTTAACCCATTGATTATTTAAGAGTATATTATTTAATTTGCATATATTTGTGGATTTCCCTTCCCCCCCCCCGTTATTAATTTCCAACTTAATTCCATCATGTGCAGAGAAAGTATTTTGTATATATATATATTTTTTCTTTGGAGGTACCAGGGGCTGGGAATTGAACCCAGGACCTCTCATTTAGGAAGCAGGCGCTCAACTGCTTCAGCTACATCCATTCCCTATATAATTACAATGTTTTAAAATTTATTGAGATCTAACTTATGTCCCAACATATAGTCTATCCTAGCAAAATACTTGTTAACTGAATCTAAAATCATATAAAAAAATTATATGTCAAGATCAAATGGGCTTTATACCAGATATGCAAGGGTGGTTCAACATGAGAAAAACAATCAGTGTGTAATACACCACATCACTACATTGAAGAAAAAAATCACATGAATATTTCAATTAATGCAGAAAAAGCATTTGGCAAAATATAATATCTTTCTTGATTAAAAAAAAAAAAACACTGAAAGATAGGAAAGAAGAAAACTTTCTCAATATGATAAAGTACATATCTGAAAAACACACAGCTAATATTGTGATTAATGGTGAAAGACTGAAAGCTTTCCCAGTGAGATTGGGAACAAGACAAGGATGACCACTCTCCCTGCTGTTATTCAGTATTGTGCTAGAAGTTCTAGCTAGAGTAGTTAGGCAAGAAAAAGAACTAAGGCACCCAAATGGGAGAGGAAGAACTAAAACTTTCACTATTCTCTGAAGATATGATACCATACTTAGAAAATCCTGAAAAATCCACAACAAAATTATTAGAACTTACAATTTCAGCAATACGAGATTAACATGCAAAAATCAATAGCATTTCTGTGCATTATTAATAAGCAATCTGAGGAAGAAGTCAGAAAAAATTCCATTTACAATAGTAAATAAAAAAATATTTAGGAATACACTTAAAGGACCTATATTCAGAAAAAATATAAAACATTGCTAACAGATACCATTAATGACCTAAATAAATAGAAGGATATTCCACATTCATGGATTGGAAGACTAAATATCATTAAGATATCAATTCTACCCAAACTGATCTTCAAATTTAACACAATCCTGGAAAAAAAAGATTCTTCTTTGTAAAATTGGAAAAGCCAATTATCAAATTTATCTGGGAGGGTAAGGGCCCCTGAATAGCCAAAATATCTAAAAAGAACAAAGTTGGAGGACTTCCACTTCCTGACTTTAAAGCATATTATCTAGATACAGTGGTAAAAACAGCATGGTACTGGCATAAAGATAGACAGATTGACCAATGGAATTGAATTGAGAGTTCGGAAGTAGACCCTCATCTCTCTGGTCAAGTGATTTTTGACAAGGCTGTTAAGCCCACTCAGCTGGGTCAGAATAGCCTATTCAACAAAATAGTGCTGGGAAAACAGGATGTTCATATCTAAAAGAAAGAAAGAGGACCCTTATCTCACACCTTATACAAAAATTAAATCAAAATGGATCAAGGACCTAAATATAAAAAACTAGAACCATAAAACTCTTAGAAGAAAATATAGGGAAACATTTTCAAGATATTGTGGTTGGTGGTGGTTTCTTGGACTTTAGATCCAAAAATGAACAGAAAAGATAGATAAATGGGACTGCCTCAAAATTGAATACTTTTGTTCTTCAAAAGACTTTGTCAAGAAAGTAAAAAGGCAGCCTACTTAATGGGAAAAAAGTCTTTGGAAACCATATATCTCATAAGGAATTGATCTCCGTGTTATATAAAGAGGTCACACAACGACAGAATGACTAAGAACCTCATTAAAAAATGGGCAAAAGAATTGAACAGACATTTTTCTGAAGTGGAATTACAAATGGCCAAAAGACATATGAAAAGGTGTTCAACATCACTAGCTATTAGGGAAATGCAGATAAAAACTGCAATGAAATACCATCTCACACCATACAGAATGGCCATTATTAAAAGAACAGAAAACTTGAAGTGCTGGAGAGGATGTGGAAAAATAGGAAAACTCCTTAACTGTTGGTGGGACTGCAAAATGGTGCAACCTCTGTGGAAGATGACCTGGCACTTCTTCAGGAAACAAAATGTCAAACTGCCATATGATCCAGCAATCCTGTTACTAGGAATCTATTCAGAAGAACTGAAAGCAAGGATGGGAACAGATATTTTTTGCACACAGATGATCATAGTGGCATTATTCACACTGCTAAAAGATAGAAACAATCTAAGTGTCTGTCAGCCAATAAATGGATAAACAAGATGTGGTATATTCATACGATGGAATATTATTCAGCTGTAAGAAGAAATCAAGTGGGGAAGAACCTTGATGATACTATGTGGAGTCAAACAAGCCAGGCACAAGAGACAAATATTAGAATATTGTATAATCTCACTGATATGAACTAAATACAATGAGTAGACTTACGGAGTTGTACTGTGAAGTGTAGGTTGATGGGAGATGGAATGTGGGATGAGAAGTGGGGAAGATTCTGAATGTATGTAGAATGTTTAATAAGGTCAAATGTAAATATGTGGTAATGATTGGACTTGATAGTAACACATTTATAGTAATGTAACAAACTTTATTTATGGATGTGACTGTGGCTGAAACAAGTAGTCTAGGAAGATTAATGTGAGTTGGAGAACAGCTGGCTGATAATATTGGGAATGTATAACAGTGATTTTGGAAGTAGATGATGATTGTGGTTAACAATATAAATGCAGGAATGTTCTTCTACAGGGTGTTAAGAATGTGGTGTTACATGGGAAAATAAAACTAATGTAATTTATGAACTATAGCTAATATTGTAATGTTTTTGTAGCAAAAGCAAAGTTGGTACTATGTTAATTCTAAAGGTTAAAAAAAGAGTATGGGCCTTAGTTATGTGAGATATGAATATGATTAAGCATTTTTTTTCTCTTCATTTTTTTTTCATTAATAGGTTGACCTTGACTGCATCATTTAATAATCTTTGTTCATCTGTGTATCTTTCTGAACTCTAGAGGAACAACTGAGGTAGCAGTTAGAATTAGATGAGATAAAAATGCCTGGAATATAACTTTTTAGGAGTAATGTTTCCATAACTTGTTGAGCTGCCTTTTTCTGTTTTCATTTTTGTGAATTTGAAATAAAGTTGTTAATAAAATTTTCAAAAAAAAGAAAAAACAAAAGCAAATTGAGGAGGGAGCTAAAGGTGATACTTGGAAGTAAAAGAAGATAGCAAGTTGAGGGGAGAGCTACAGGTAATTTGCACTTAAGTTTATGGTAGAAGCGAAGGAGGGGAACAATGTCAAGAGATGAGGCTGGAGAAGTAACCAGGGGTTGTGCTAAAGAGTTTGAGCATTATCCTAAGGGACACTGGAAATCTTACCAGGTACCTGGGCTGAGAACTGCCCTTTGCATCTTTGTTATTCTTTCCTTCCATTGTGCATGTTTTCTCTTCACAATACCCACTAGCACATGGAAAGTTCTTAATACAAGTATTGGCTAACTTAAACAGTGCTTCCATATAGCCTAACCAGGCTGGTGTCAATGTCTTCTGCTGTCTGTAGGAAGATTGAGAAAGAGGAGTGGGTTTTATTATTTGAATGCAGGTCAGATGCTTTTCTAGACAATTCCAAAGACTGGGCAGAACCAAATTCTCTCAGAAGTAGCCTAGATCAAATGTGTTTTCTATAATGATCCTTCATCTAGGGTTTGGGACCTTAAGCAGAGCTTTGATGAGTGCCTTGAAATTGTGTCTTTATATATGAGAGCTGTGCTCTCTGATACTTGATCAGTAAAGCTTCAGGAACTAGTGTTTCTCACACAGCCTTGAACAAATCCTCAGTCTGATCACTGGCACTAGCAAAACAAAGCACTAGCTCCCTGGGAGTCAGTCCATGTACCTCAAGATGCTGTTTACTGGGTGGCAGATTGGAGGATAAAAATTGATGACTTTGTTAAATTTTGTTAAATCATGATTTTCACAGGTTATTAACTGCATTCAATCCCCTTTTGTATCTCATGGTGACATCTGGAATGGATTAGAGTTGATCACCTAGGGAAATAAGAGTTAATTCTGTACAAGAATTTTTTTACTATCTAGCATCAGTTTTTACTTTTTTCTACAATACGTTAGAAAATAAAGCTTTTTATCATTACTTCTTTTTGTACTGTAACCACTCTGTCAGTTTTCTCATGACTTGTGACCATTTTTCTATTTAAAATTGTCCTGTCTAATCACAACTGGTTTTAGCATTCAGTAAAATAGCTGGTTTTGTATAGAACAAGGACTTAAAATCCACTATTGAAAATGGATTCAAGAGGTGATTAGGAAGACTGGAAGTCCAGAATCCGTTTCTTTAA
Source organism: Cabassous unicinctus (assembly GCA_029593785.1). Classification (NCBI taxonomy): domain Eukaryota; kingdom Metazoa; phylum Chordata; class Mammalia; order Cingulata; family Chlamyphoridae; genus Cabassous; species Cabassous unicinctus. The sequence goes on from JAQZBX010070689.1 coordinate 12,329, forward strand.
GATGCTGTGCTTTGTTTGAGGTGATAGATCATTGGAATATTTTATGATCAAAACTCAGAATAACTATTTGTTATTGAGTGCCTGCTATATGCCAGATATTGGGCTAGGTGCTTCCTCTGCAGTTTTTCATTGTCTCTACAATCACCCTGGTATTGCTATTCTGGTTTCCAGATGTTCTCTCCCTCCCATTACAACAACTAAGAGTTGACACCCATTGCTCTTCTCTACTATGTTGTTTAATTGCATTGAAAGGAAATTTCACCCCTGTACTTTTTATGAAAGTTCCACACTACCCATATGTGGGCTCTTAAGGTTTTTTCCTTTCTTGGTTGAACTATGCCTATACCCTCTCTTTGGTAGATGCCTTTGACTTTTAGATACAGGCTGCAATAATAAAATGGCAGTCCTTTCCCTTTAGCATAGTGTTTGATGGTGCTTGGTATATACTTCCATATTCATTAGCTTAATAGATTTCCTGCAGATGTATCAGTTTGACAAATGAATTTAAGAGAAATTTAATTATATGGCAAAGGCCATAATTCCAAATGTAGCAGAGCTATAATTAAATCTCCACGTCTGATTTGCCATTGAGCAAGTGTTGTTTGAGCATCTATTATGTGCTAAGCATTGTAAGTGCCATGTAGATATTTGTTGAATTTAAATACATAAATATATTTAATACATGAATGTATTCACAGTTGTTTCTCTCTGCAGTGTTTAAGGAGCACAGAGACAATGGGCAAATCCCTGGCTGGCAGGCAGCTCACGGAGCCTTGCTTGTGCACAGGGAGAATTAAGACTTGATAGAAGCAGTGTACGTTCAGGTTAACTAATGTACTGCAAAAGGCTAATGTCTAGTAGGTACTGTTGGTAGGAGGCAGCTCATATGCTTCAGGTGGATGGGGCAAGTGAGGAAGAGTTGGATTTTTAGTGATTACCAATAAGACTTCTGCTTAGCGCAGTTAGAAAACCAGCCTTCCACATCACACTGAAGATTTGTCCCACAGAAATAACCTAACAAAGTTGAGCAGGGGCCCTCCAGAGTGGCTGTCACGTGGCTGTTCTCTGGTAGTCATGGTCTAACTGCAAACACATGTTTTAATGAATTTATTATCTATATTTTAGGCTTTGGATGTGGACCGGATGGTTCTTTACAAAATGAAGAAGTCTGTGAAAGCAATAAACATCTCTGGGCTAGGTGAGTGTGCATTCTTTCCTAAGGGGTTCTTTGTGGGAAACATTGTATTTGAAGTTCTAATCCCGTAATTTTGGTCAGCATTAGGGAATAATCAACCAAATTATTTTTTCTAGGCATGCAAATTATAGAGGTGAGTTGGGGTGTTTATTTTTTTCAAAATGTGTTTTGTTTTGCTAATTGTTTATTTCATCTTCTTCCGTTCCACCTCCACACTATCCCATGGTGTACTTCCTATTCTCTAAAGTGTAGTTGAGTTTCCCACGACAGCCCTTACATGAACCTACTTTGTCAAACTGGTTGACAAGGACACCAGACTCATTCCTGCCTCTATTACTCGACTTACACTGTTACTCATATCCAAATGCCCTTTCCATTTCTCTCTTATCCCATATAATTCTAGCCTATCCTAATTTGGGAAGAAAATAAATATAAAAGCATAATCAACTAGTCAAAGTCATATTTGATCTAGACTTATAAATGTGTTTTAAAACAACAACAACAACAAAACCACTGCCACTTTGGGCTTAAAGGTGGCAGGCTGTGCCGTATGTGGCAGGTCTGCCCCCTGCACATTACTTTAGAAATGGTAGAAAGTATTTTTAAAAAATCAATAATTGGCTATATAGTTTCACTCAGAAAGAAAAATATGGAAGCCTTGGGGAGCTAGAAATTGTGAGGAATCCTAGACAGATTGAAAGCAGGTTTGATGGCTTGAAGAGAAAAAGGGTAGCTGTAGGAGAATGTCACTGCTAAGGGTGGCAGAAACGCTGTGGGTGCCGTGAGGGGGGTGGAATAGAAGGAGGGGCTAGGGTCTACTCCCACAAAAGCATTCAGGCCACTTGATATCTATACATTGTCCCCTTCACCCTAGTGGGTTCTCCCTCTAGAGAACTGTGATTGGAACAGAGGGACGGGGAAGTGCCTCATGTGGCTATGATGTTAGAATGGATGTGGAATAGTCAGGAAGTACGTGTCCCACCTAACTCCCTTTTCTCAGTTAAAACTGTGAGCACAAACTCCACTAACTGCCTTTGCCTTTCTCCCAGTGAGGGCCATGCAAGCCAAGGCCGTGAAAAGCTTAGTTGGAAATCTCAACTACAGAGATGATACCATAATCAAAAATTGCCAAACATATTTAAGAACAGATTTTACAAAAGATGTGCAAGAAAGTGTAAAACATAATGTAAACTATAGACCACGCTTAGTAGCAGTGCTTCAGTATGTTTTCATCAGTTGTAACAAATGTACCACACTGATGAGAGATGTTGTTGGGGGAGAGGGTGTGAGAAGGGGAGGGGTTGGGGCATATGGATATCCCCTATATTTTTGATGTAACATTTATGTAATCTAAAGCTTCTTTAAAAATAAAGAAAAAAATAAAAAAAAAAAGATATGCAAGAACTCTACATTGAAAACTATTAAATACTGTTGTGCAGAAATTAAAGACATTAATGGAGAGAGATATGTTGTACATGGATTGGAAGACTCAAGATTAAGATACCATTTCTTCCCTCACTGATCTCAAGATGCCCCACAAACCCAATCCATCCGGGGAAATTGACAAGCTACTTCTAAAATTTATGTGGAAATGTACAGGTCCTAGAATATCCAAAGCAATCTTGGGGAAAAATGTGAGTTGGAGGACTTAAACTACCTGACTTCAATTCTCCTAAAGGTATAGTAATCAAGATTGCGTGGTACTGGAATAAGGATCAACAAATAGATCAGTAGAACAAAATAGATTCCTAAAATAGACCCATACTTAAGTGGTTTTTTGATTTTCAGCAAAGTTGCCAAGGCAGTCCAATGGGGAAAAGAAACTTTTTTTTCTTTAAAGATTTCTTTAT
>JAQZBX010070690.1:0-15380 GCA_029593785.1 Cabassous unicinctus
GTGCTTTGCACATTTTTATCTCCACTCTGTTGCATGTGCCTATTGCTTGCTACATTACAGATGGGATAACAGAAGCTGAAGAACTTTTCAGAGAGCAAACAGTATCATTACATTAATTAAACCAATGCCTACAGTTTTCAAGTGACTATGAAAGACCCGACGATGGGCATTATGGGAGCAAGACAGCAACGGTAATGATATTAACTGAGTGTCCTCTGTATGCCAGATACCACACAAAAAGGATCACACTTTACACTGACAGGGGGCGTGCTGGGGCTGGGAGGGAAAGGCTTGCCCAAACCGAGGCCTCCAGGGAGCACAGAGCTGCGGTGGGAGACCTCATCCCTTTTAGCAAACTAGCGACAATCCTTTTTTAATTTCTCACTAAATGGTGATTGCTGACTTCAAGGAACTTAAACTTTCAACTCATATCTGCCAAAGATGATACACGATTCGATACCAGATGTAAGTGGCAGGAGATAGATATAAGTAAGAGCTGAAGCCATCTTGGTCTGGGAGGAATTCTTTGTCTGCTAGACATGATGGCCAGGGAGAGGGGTGGGGAGTGGCCTCGTGAGGAGATGGAATGGCTACAATTTTGCCCTGTCAAACTTTGGGGAAGAGCAATCCTGGGGGAGAGGGTCATCTTGAACAAGCACATGCATGCACACCCCACACAGCCACCCACATACCCACACGTGCACATACAAAATGGGGTGGGGGAGGGTAAAGTTATCTGGAAGGATAGTAAATAAATCCATCTCATTGCTCACTGAATAAGTTTTTCTTTCATGACCCTGTCTCTCTGATTTTGCATCAATCTTTCTTCAAAAGGTTTTTTTTTCTTTCCTCTCTCTCTTTTTGGTTGGATAAGCTTGAGGTAAATAAAATCAGGCAGGTTGCTTTAATGCAGGAATTCTCAGAGCCTTTACTAGGTCAAAGTACATATGAATAACTTAGAGAAACTTAGACTATGTATTTCCCAAACTAATTTGTCCTCAGAATTTCTATCATGTTTTACAGATCTTTTGCCAGGAAAACGGTTATTGTAAACACGGTGTAGAAATGCTGCTGCAGGGAAGGAGGTAAATTAGAGCTAATGGACAGGAATCTTTGAACGTTAGATTAAGACAGACTTTATCCTGTAGGCAATGAAAAGCTCCAAAAGCTCTTTGCAAGGGAAGATGATTTGTACCATTACGTTAATGATAGTTCCAATCTCCAAGGTTGAGACAGCAAGAGTAGCATATTCTCAAACACTGTGGGGCCAAACTTGTCAAAACAAATACTATACACTTCCTTTTCGGTTTACATCATAAGCTAGCATGTGCTTTGCTGTGCTGGTTTACTGGAATTAGTCCAAACACAGTGGTTGGAAATAACCCATGCTTTACAGGTTTTAGGGAGTGCAGGGCTGATCATTTAATCTTGCTGAGTATTAAGTCTAGCAAAGAAAGAAAACCAGTGTAGATCACTAAGCAAAACGTTGAAAAGGTTTTTGAGGACATATGGCATCTCACAAGAAGAAGAAAGCAAGAAACATGAGCCCAAACAAAAACAAGGGCTGCCTTGGGGAAGGCACATCTATTTTTGCCCTTAATGAATAATTCCAGTTCTGGATTCTGAAGGTTCCAGAATTCTCCCCAGAAGATAATTTTCTAAACATTGCCTTTTCCATGCAGATTCCTAAGAGCTTCTGAGAGTTTAGGTTTTGATCCTGGTGATGCTATCAGTAATTGAATCATAATAAAACCTCTGGATGTCCAGTGAATAATAAATGCCAAGGTTTATAGAGCCTGTCCACAGTTAGTGAACTCAGCACTTCAGACATATTTAACATTTAATTCTCAATACAACCTCGGGTAAAACATGATGATTACCCTTGTTTTACAAATTAGGAAGTTAAGTCATAGAGAGGTAAGTAGTTTGCCAAGATCTTACAACCAGGTCAGTTAGGGTTAGTGGTAGTTAGAGTTAGGGTTAGTTGGGCTAGGACCTGGTTAGTTGCCGTTGATTTTAGGCACTCTGACCCAGAGCTCAAGCTCTTTACTGTTCTGATCAGCTTGATCCTGGTGAAGAGGGTAGTTTACAAAAGTGTCTCTCTCCCTTCTGGTTCAGTAATATTACACTAATGACACTCACAGATTCACTATGCACCAGGCTCTGTATTAAACTATTTACATTTTAATTCATTTAATTCTCAAAACCATGATATGAGAATATTAGACAGGTGGAATTATTATTCTCATCATATATATGAGAAAATGGAGGCACAGAAAGGCTAGATCCTATGTTCAAGTTCAAACTGTGAGTAAGAAGTGATTCTGGAATATGAATCATCAGATTCCATGCCAGAGACAGTTGTAAGCACTTATCCTTTTTAATCATATCTTCTGGAAGTATATTACGGCAAATAAGTTGCAGATAGAAATCACAGATCAGATCTTGTATTGTCTTTTTCCCTCTCCAATTAAAAAAAAAAAGATGTGGAAAAATATTATCTACTCTAGGATCCCAGTGTGTTGGTGAGTCATGCTTATCTTGCATAGGCTGGTGTGTCTACTCTGCATCCACAAAACTCATTATGACCTTCTAAAATTGATCTTTTTCATTCTCTTCTTTCAAAAAAAATGGTCTAAACAAACAAAAGTCATTCATGAGTGTTTTTCCTGAAAGTCAAACACTAATGAAGCTCAACTGCCCTACTTATAGCATTTTTCCTATATCAATCAAGACAATTGGCAGAAAATGGATGTGTAAGAATGGCAGGTTATATATTATAAGACACTAGAAGACTATTTTAAAAATTGAGAGTTGGAAACACCACAATCAAAATGAAAGATTCTTATACCTGAATGATTTCTAACATTGTCATCTTTCTTTGAAGAAATCAATTGAATATTTCTTTATATGCTCTTGTCACAAAAGGAATTGTTAATAAATAAATACCACCTGCAATTTCTTTTTGAATTAAAAAGAGAAGTAATTTAGAATGAGTTCTCTATATTCTTTATGTCCTTAATCATATTTTTTCCCAAATAATTGGAAATATTGATGGGGGGCTCTCAGATTACAGTTTTTCTGCCAATGATAAGGGTACCTCCATAAGTTAATCTTTTCCAATAAGACACTATCATAAAATGAAAAATGTATAGTTTTTCTCCTCTGAAAACTTTCATTTTCAAGTATGTTTGGAAAGAATTTTGTTTACTGCAGAATTCCTCAGAGTCCTTTGTTAGTGAGCCTTGTGATTCTATAAAGGGGGAAGGGGAAAAGAACAGTTTCTGCATTTTGAAACTTGTCTCTGGAACATTTTTTAATATGACATACTTATTAGTTTATAAAATACCTGTGTTTTAGAAAAGCATTTTGGAAACATCAATGCAACTGTTGGGTGACAACCATAATTAACTGTAGATATTTGAGAGTAAAGGAAATAAATATGATATGTTCAAGGTTTGACTAGCATGACAAAATGTCATCTCAGGAAAGGAAAATATGTCCAACATATACAATTTGACAATGGAGGCAATCTGTTATCTACACCAAGGCTTATATACTAATGCAATGGGAATTTGCAGTGTCCATACTTGAAAATAATAGCGCCCATTTGGTCGTGAAAAAAAAAAAGAGTATTAATGTATGGAATTTCCATGCAGGAAATAAAACTCTGAACGTTTTAGGCAGAAAGGGATTTAAGATAGGGGGGTTAGGTGATTTTAAAACTTTTGAAAGGGCTGGGGGAACAAGCTCTCAGCTGGGCCTTTAGGAATGATTCCAAGCACAGTGCAAAACCTGATATGCTGGGGGAGCTACAAATCTCTGCAGGAAAAAGGAAGGTGGGAATTCTGGAGGTTGCTATTGGAATTATGGTGATCATGACTGCACAGCTATACTTATGATCTAGGAATCAAGAAGTGGCCTCTATAGCCACTGTCACCATCTATGGTGATTTGAAGCTGTATGTACTCCAGAAAAGTATATTCTTAAAGTCAATCCATTCCTGTGAGTATATACCCATTGTAAGTAAAATCTTTTGGTGAGTGGGATCTTAAGTTAAGATGTGACCCACCCCATTCAGGGTGGGTCTTAATCCTCTTACTAGAGTCCTTTATAAGGGAATGAAATTCAAACAGAGAGAAAGTCAAGGAAGCAAGAAGCTAAAGACAACGAAACCCAGAAGAGAAGAGAGAGCCCAGCAGATGCTGCCATGTGCCTTGCCATGTGACAGAGGAGTCCAGGATCACCAGCAGTTGGTCTTCAAGGATAAATCGCCTGATGATGCTTTGATTTGGACGTTTATCTCAGCCTTGAAACTGTAAGCTTGTATGCTAATAAATTCCCACTGTTAAAAGCCAAGCCATTTCATGTTATCTTTTTTCTGCAGCTTAGCAAACTAAAACACCATCACTGCTGCAGCTGCCATTTGACACCATGGAAGCTGAACACTGACAAATGCAACATTATGGCAGGAAGGAAAAAAAAAAACTTCACTTTTCTCTGACCTTGCTTACGCAGAAAGAGCCAAAAACATTGGGATTTTGCCTCCACCTGATCAATCTCTTAGATTTTTGGAAACATGCATTTAATTGGTGGTATCTAATTTGTATTCAGGAAGGTAAAATATGTACCTTTTAGCTTTCTAGTCTCTGTAGTTCAGGAAGACACACAAAGAGTTAGGGATGAATATTGAGGGCCAACCTACCATAGGCAACACATTTTGAAGGGTAGCATGGTAGATACAAAGGACTGGATGGTGTTTATCAGCTCCAGAGCTGATCTGTCTCCAGATACTGCTTCCTGTGATGTGAAAGGGATCTTTAATTATTGCTCAAGTAGAGAAGAAAGCACAAATGGACGGTGGTAAAAGAGGATTTTAGAGTAATAATAAGGCAATGACTCTCCTTGTCTTAACAAGAGAATTCCACATTAATGGAGAACAGATATGGCAATATCTGACCATGTCTTTATGGTTGCCCAGAAATTCTATATTATGTTCGTAAGTCAAAAAAATAGCATTGAGATGGGAAGGGAAAGTTTAAAAGGAGTAAGGTTGCTGAGGAAGAAAATAAGATTTAAGACTTTCTTTGCAGCAGTGATGCCAGGTAGAGATGACAGTGTGGAAGCCCTGGCCTGTGGTCAGGATTGGTAGATGATTGGATAAAGTATCAAAGCACGAATATTTACATATGTACCCCAGAATATTAATTTTAACTTAAAGCACCTAAATGTTCTCACTCATCTTTGATGCATAATTTTTGAAAGTTGAACTATCTGATTTTTCATTGCCTAATTGAATTGTTCGCTTACCAGGTCAGTTGTTTGTTCCCAAATGGTGACACATTCTCTAATGAATTTATTTACTGGTTTAAGCAACACTTTCCATTCCCTTTGTAAAACATAGTGATTAGTGACCACCGAGCATTTAGCAAAGCTTTTTAAAAAATTGCACTACATTTCTTGCATAAACTAAATCAATATTGTTTGATCTATGATTTCCTTTTTCAGTGTCTTGAAAATAGAGGAAGAACTTAGACACTTGCAAGGAATATTGAGGAATGACTTTTTTGGAACTTTTATAATTTTGTCTTCTCCAAAAAATATTTAGTGTGTCACTCATATTTAATCCAAAACCACTTCAAACTAATTTCCATCCTCCTGTCTTTCCAAAACATTTAAAACAGATCCATAAAACAACTCTTTTTACACTCATATCTACTGTAAAGTAATCCAACAGTGAGTTCGTTCTTGATATATGAGAAACCATCCCTCCCTCCCTCCCTCCTCCCTCCCTTCCTTCCTTCCTTTTTCTACATCTTTCTAACATCTTCTAAGATATGAGGATAGCCTTTACTTTATTCAGACTCTCTCTCTAGATATAAACACACATACACTCATATATTCATATACATTTGATCTTTCTTATTTCTTTAAGCTGAATTAGAAGATAATTATTTAGTTTAAGCTACAATATATAGAGAGATTATAAACTTATTTTAGAAATAGAAATTCACTTTATAAATTGATTTAAAAATAGATTCCTTAAATAGAAATGTAAACTCTATACATTTCTTTATTTAGAGAAATTAATTTTATATTCTGCTTTTGGGAGTTAAGCTTGGGTATAAAACAAACATGTTATGCTTGTAAATAGGAGTATGCTCATCCTAGTGAATCACATTCAGTGAAGACAACCAAAATTCAGGTATTTGAGGAATGCCACTAAAGTTCACGCTAAATATTCTCTTATTAAAGATCTAGTTTAATAATTCGATAGTTATATTTAAATGACACCCTGACAAATAGACACACTAAGCAAGCAGAAATGAATACAAAATTATCCAGATAATTTTCCTTCTCGGCCTCGATTTTCTCTTCTCTAAAATAGGTGCAATGAAAACGTGATTTTTCAATACCAAAATTCAAGTTTTGCATATATACCTTGAGTTGAAAGAATGTTAGGCCAGAATAGTGGAAGAACAGTGGCCTGAAAGTGGCAATGAGGAATCAGGGAAATGCCAAGAAAATTACCACTGGAGAGGGTATTTTTGGAAGAGATATAATCAACACAAAGCCAAATACAGGCTGCAATGTGTAGATTGCAAGACAGTTCCATGAAGATGTTAATGCAAGCAAACATTTTTCAGATAGAATGGGAAGTTCAGCACCACCATCCTTGCACAACCTCAAGGGGCACTGTTTAAATAGACTGTAATAAAAATGGTGCCCTTTGCATTTATACAGCATGATGGCTCCAAAGGAGTTCTCTAAACATATCACAGAGGATTTAGAGGGCGGGTAATAAGTGGGAGAATCAACTAGGTATCCTGCATGGCTGAGATGAATGCTGATAAGATCACCAGCCTGAAGGAGGTATGGCATCTTAGGAGGCAATATAAAGGTCAAAGGTAATTTGGATAGGGAACAGAGAAACAGATGAAACTAAGCAGCAATGGACTTTAAAACAAATTTGCTTTTTTAAACTGGAACCTTGATTGCATCACTATTCTGGACTCTAATGTTGGTCCTGATAAGACAATTCTGGAAATGCAGGTGGTTACAAATTATGTGATGGTCTTTATCCTCTAGAAAATGGGGACTCATCAATGATTTGAGGGTAGAGAATTGTTGTCATCATACCATTATTTTAGGAAACTTATTCTATAAATTTAGGATGTGTTAATGTGACAGATCTTGATCACAGCTTAGATGTTATTTAAGAAGTTAGGAAATGAGATGTTTAGGATCTGATAGCAGCTAATGAAAAGGAAAGGAACTGAACAACCAAAGACACTGAAATGGGAATCAGTAAGACTTATGATTTTTGAAGTTCTTAAGGACAGCTCCTTTTCAAACTTGGATGATTAGGTGAACGATAATTCCATCCACAGAAATGCTAGTCATGGCTTGTGGGGTTGAGGTTGGGCACAACAGAATCCCTTTAAGATTGCAATTACCTGTTGTTAACACTTTCCACTGCAAATTTTCATTTATCTAATATCTGTAATTTACAAAAGTGTTTCAAGATCATCCTGAGCAAAATAGTGCTGTAGGCATTTGTATTTGTTACTTATTGCCACAATAATGCTGTGTAACAAAGCACCCCAAAACTTTGTGGATTAGAACAACCACCATTTATAATTCCTCATGAGCATATAGGTTAGCTGGGTGGTTCTGTTGATTTGGGTTGAGCTCTTATGATCTCTGCTTGGCTTGCTCATGTTTGCGGTGTCAGCTGGCAGGTCAGCTGTAGGCTGGCTAGTCTATAATGACCTCAACTGCAAGGACTCAGATCATCTCCACTTATCTCTCATATCCTTTCATCAGGAGAGCTTGGATATGTCCTCGTGGTAGAAAAGAGAAGGGGTGTAAATGCAGATGTGCTCTTCAAGTCTCTGTTTATTTGAAGTTTGCTACTGTCTCACTGGGCAAAGCAAGACAGATAGCCATGCCCTGAGCCAGTGTGGGAGGGCATTGCAAAAGAATTTGGATACCGGGAGGCATTGTGGAGGAGAACACAGTTAATATAAAGATTTCCAGAGGACACTCAGTGGTTTTGTTGAAGAAGATAAGGCATCAGATGTCTGGCATTATTTTAACGTAGCACGGAGGGCGCTGGAGTCTGCTCACTGATTTCTCTAGTCAATGTTCATAGGCTCCTTCCTGAGATTTGAAAAAGTGTCCTAGGTAGGTCTCATGAGTTTCTTTCACTGGTACCTACAAGTCAATCCCATAATCAAATTGAAACAGGTAGGATAAAAATTTCATAGTAAGTTTTCTCCAGTCATGTCTTCTAATTCAAGTCATTTTAATGATCATCTGTACAGAGAAAAATTTGTGTTCCCATACGCTTAAAGGGTGATTATAAGTATTTTAGGTTTCTTTTATTTATTTCAAACCCTCTGGCAATTTTTCCTCTTCTAACATTAAACAATAAATGGGTAGGTGACTATTTTAAGAGTGTTGACATTATCCTCATTTTCATTTTAATCTTGATTTTTTTCAGTGCTCAATGTCATTCTTAGTACCAGCCAGTGCCTTAAAAAGCACTTCCACAGCCATATTCAGTTGTAAGCCACCATTTGAAAAAGCTATAAAAATGTGTTCTGTATTTTTCAGTTTTCAGGTCTTAGTTCAAATGACTATATACTCAAACTTTTCACCAGGACTTCCTCCTCTACAAGGTGTGGGAGACACTTGATTTTCAAAGGTTAGAAGTGCCTTCTGAAGAAAGGGTGCTATTACCTTCATTCTCTATTCCTTCTCTTAGATGTTAAGAGCTTATATTATTTTAAAATTTATATTTAATATACTTGGCAAAATGACTTATTTCCTGAATGCCATTTTTTAAAAAGTGATCATTGGTGTTTCTTGATGAGACAGTATCATTCTTATCTTCTCTTTTTTCATCTATCAGGGAATAGCATTGGCATTTTTCTTTAGTTTTATTGTTTTGTCTCACCAATATGTAAGCACCAGTATTGATGACAAATGGAATAAATGAAGTTAATAATAAAAAGTACTAATAGTGGTTTTGGTAATAATAATAATCAAAAATGCTTATGAAAATCCTAAAAGGTTGGTATATATGAACTAAAGAGGAAAAAAGGACCATCAACATCCCAACACCCGATTTTATTATTCCTTCTCTTACCATGTAGTTTCCATCTGTTGCTTATGAATAATTCCACTGAGGTTCAGTTCACAGTAGGTCTAACTGAGCTCTTTAAAGAGCCTAAACCTCAAGTGAGCACTGGAGTCTAAGGTGTAAGTCTCGGATCTGATTATGTCTCCAATCCTGGCCCATTCAGGAAATTAGGGACTGGCCAGCTGTGTTTGTCAGGCTGTGGGTTGAAGGCTCTTTCTCAGCCTCGCCTGCTGCCCTTCACTTGGAAGTAGACACAGATGTGTCAGCTAAGCCAGTTTTCCCCCTAAAGCCAAGCATGATTTTTCAATATCAAGTACCATCTACATTCTTATTTATTTAACATTTTCCATTGGAAGATATGATATTGAACCACTAAAAAATACTCAAATGTATTTTAAATAAAATTTTGCATGTCTAATGTAAATAGAAAATTACTACTGGTATCTTAACTGGAAAGTATGTAGCCATAAAAAAAAATGCAATGAAATCAAAGCAAAGTCTCTAAATTTGAGCTCTATATTTTGGCCAAGGTTCTGAGACCAAGGTCTACGTTTCTTAAAAAGGGAAATTAGCAAGTGTTTAAAAGATTAACATCTAATTGACCCTTTCCTCTTGAGATTATCAGAAAGATGCCAACTCCTTTGAAGGGAGAATATTACTGTTAACTGAGAGGTTAGCCATTTATTTAATGTCCTATCTGGGTACCATTTCTAATCACCTTCTATAGCTACAGCGCTTGCATCCTACATTTTGGGAAACACTATGATAATCCAAATTCAGCCTAAGAAGGCAATACTGGCTTCATCCGGCTTGGCCGGATAATCAACTTATGCCTGGACACCTGTGGGGACATGCGGCATTGTGAAATGAAGCTTCTGTGCCTCCATGAACTCCCTCCCTGCTCTACATTCTGCAGTTGTGGCTCTCCTTTTCTTTCAATGTTTTTATTGCTATTTTTTTAATTTAGGGCCCCTTCATAACCTTGTTTCAAGCCAAATGATATTCCTTTCTTTACATACTAGTTCAAGATATCGGTTCTTCCTATGTTCTCTAAGATGACCCTATTGCCAAGTATATCCAATTCCTCAGTGACTAATTTGGCTCTCAGGGGTTAGGAACTGGGGAGACTGAAGCAATTGTATATAGTTTCTGATGATGAGTAAAGTGCAGATTAATTTGTGAGATGGAACGTTTCCACCCTTTTCACTCTTGCTTTAAGGTTTATTTAGAATTCATGAAGCTGTTTCTGTACTAAAAAGCTTTGAACCATTAAAGAGAATTATTTAGCAAAATTTCTAAAAATGCCAGTGCAAATTGGTTTGTCTTGAAATTCTGGTGCTTTGTTATTTTGCCACCAAGAAAAAGGCTTAAGAAAAAGCTTGAGGGAGAATATGAATGTAATAAATATTTCATTTTTGCAGCACATTGTGCATTGTTCTTCAGTTTCAGACCTTGCCAGCAGTCAACACAGTAGTAAATTTCAGCACCTGTGGACCTGTTTCAGTAATTTATGATTTCCATTAGATTTCCATTAGAGATGGGCTGAAAAGGTTCAGGCAAGTTCATGCACCCCAACCAAGAGCATGGTCGCCTGAGGGATTGTTTGCATGTGGGTATTTGGCAGCACAGCCAGTCTTTGTTGCCTTTTTGCTATCCTTGGTATCAATTGGGAGCTGTTCAGAACACAACTACCAAATGTGAGAGCATAGAAAGATGTTATGAACATCTACTTTTTAGGATTCCTCTCTCATCACAATCTGTGCTTGTTTTTTTCATTCATTTAAAAAATATTTAGTGATCACTTATTTAAGTGCCAGGTCCTATAGCACAGGAGATCCATGGATGAAAAAGACATGACCCCTGACTTCAAGGAGTTTAAAGTCTACTAGAGGAAGATCAACTCATCAATAAACTCATTAGCAATAAATACAATTAAGCATGACATCATGGCACTAAGTGTCAATGAATAAATAGAGTAAATGGCTAATACAACCAAAGATCCCCTGAAAAGAACTCTGAGAAGAAACACCAAGTGTACTGGAGTAGGGAAGAGAACTCTGGACTCAGAGGCAGATAGCACTACTTATCTGCACAAGAGGCTGGGTATACCAGGAACCAAGAAATAAGCTGGAGTGTGGAGAGCAATGAGTATTACTAGAGAGCATTTGAGCTGTTGACTATCCAGATGGTAATATTTTCAAATATTATAATGATATTTCCTCTTGTGCAATTTTCTTGTACTTTACCTTTTCCCTAATCAATACAAACTATCTGTCAGCCTGGTAGTGAAAGAGAATTAGAACAGTTACAGCAAGATTGAGAAGAGAAAGAAAGAGTTTGGGTATCCATTCTTTGATATTCAAAATGAAATTTTTGCTCCTATAGCAAGTCAATGTGCTTGAAAGCCTTGCTTTATCCACAGGGGGTGGGGGGAAGAAGTTCCATTCTCTCCACCTTTAACAAAGTGTGCCCCACTTTTTTTTTTTCTTGGTCATAGAGTATTTTTTTAGCACATAAATATGTAAATATTTTTTGTTTGTATTTTTTTATTTTACTTGTATATATTTTTAATTGAAAATATTTTGAAAATGTAAATTGTGTTATTCTTATTTTTCTTAATATTATTATTGTCAAAATTATGTCAATGTGAATTTAAATTCAATTTCATAATTTTACTATGTGCTTGGTATAGAAGAAAAGAGGACATGGCAGAGGAAATGAAAGTCCTTAGCCCATTCAGCCCATTCAGTACCAGAGCACTGTGAGTAAAAGAAGGAGAGAAATGAAAGACAAGAAATGCACACATTGTTTATTTCCCTCCAAAACCACATTGTATGGAGGGAGGAAAGGTGAAACTTCAAATTTGATATATATGTACAGGACACATTTTATGCTACCTCCTATCTGATACAGAAGCCATGGCAGGAGGTGGTGAAAAAACAGGTCAGCAGCTGAGCTTAGGAGGAAGCTCCTGGTTACCTCAAGGCCTGTGCTTGGTACATGCTCCAGCGAGGCCATGAGGAAATGCTATGCTCACAGATGGACCAGCAGAGGACAGGGATCCAGGGAAGAGGACACAGGCTATGGGACTTTGAGGCCAGAGCCAAATGACTGAACTTGCAGATATCAGCACAAGTGGAGGCATGTGGTTTTGAAAAGGCAAATTTCCCTTGAAGTACCCAGGGTAAGGAGTGGGCCAGACCAACCATTCAGGAAGCCAGTGAGAGACTGACCCTCAACTATGTACACACAGGCACACACAAACACTCCCTACCACCAGGAGGTCACATATGCCAGGATTCTGCGAAATGTAATTTTGGAGAGAGCAGACGAAAGGGGAGAAAATCCAAGAAACCAAACCTTTTACCTAAACAATTGGGCATATGCCTAAAGGAGTGTTTACATTTTTTTCATTGTACTAATGGTTGCCAGATTGAACAAAATTTGTTATTCTTCAACTCCATATTGGATTGGGATTCATTAGGAAAGGTAGTTCAGTGTTAAAATAAACACGCATACTACGTTTTATGTGCACATCAACCTTGATATAAAACTTTTATTGAGCAAATATGCCCCAATTCACTGAAATGCTTAGAATAGTCTGATGTAATCTCTTCTTTATCCATAGTCTTACAGAGTCTAGGAACCTGGCAAGAAAAGATGAACAATCCAAAATGAGGTGAACACTTTTTGTCATAATGATGTTCATCAAAGCATTACGCATAATGGCAAAAAATAGAAACATCTATACCTCTAACTTTAGAAAGTTAATAATGTAAACCACAGAACAAACGTAAAGCTGAATATTTTGTTGTTGTTACAAGGTTGATGGGGAATTTTTCTTAACTTCAGAAAATTTGTATTTGCATATTAATTTAAATAAATCACATAAGCTGCATTTGGTCACATTATTGTTCATTTAAAGAAAATTATAGGGAAGCGGGTGTGGCTCAGTGGATAGAGCACCCGTTTACCATATGAGAGGCCCCGGGTTCGCTTCCCGGCGCCTCCTTGTGATGCGGCGCCATGGGCTGATGCGGCAAGACCTCACAGCAAGGGGGAGATAAGCAGACACAGAGAAGACACGCAGCGAATGGACATAGCAGCGCAAGCGGCGCGGGGCGGGGGGGAATAAATAAAATAAAATAAATAAATCTTTAAAAAAAAAAAGAAATATAGAGCGAAACTTATTAAAAAAATAAAGAAAATTATAGAACGTTAGTAGGAAATACATAAAAATATCAAAAGAATTTATTTATTTCTGAGTGTAGGTATATGCTTGACTGTTTTACTTCTTCAATTTTAAAACTTCCCTTATAATATATAGTGCACATGTTCTATTTTTATAATGAAAATCTAAAAAAGGCTTACCTTATGTAAGCAAAGTGAAGAAATGGCAAAGAGGAAAAATGACTGTGAAAAATGGATTCACAGATTAGAGGAGTAGATCTTTTACTCACATTTACTCAGATGTTGGTTAAAGTGGATTTAGGAGGTGTGAATATTTATCTCTGATAATGTTCTAAATCTAGCTTGAATAAACTGTAAGCTGGGAACTCTCACACAATGTATGAATTAGGAAGAATTTAATAGGTGATACCTTTAACTTCAAATCTGAAATTGCCTTTTAGATGTCTTCTGTCTAATCTTCTAAAATTTTCATTCAGCCTAAATCTATATCACATACCACATATTTTATAATGTAACTTTCCCTCTAGTCCTGACAAAAGATAAAATCTCCATCAATTTCTCTCATTGAATTACATTCAAACCTCCATGAGTAAATGGTAAAGGTACATTGCTGTTGGTTTTAGTAGATGTGTAGTCCTGAAGAGCTTAGAGGCACATTGGACATCAGTTCTCCAGGATTTCCAAGGTGTGTTCTAGGCAGATTAGTCAAAATTTCCTTGCAGAAAGGGTTCTGTGGTTAAACAACTTTTGGAATGCTGGGCTAAACACAATCAGTTTCCTTTACAGATGGATTTCTCAAGGTTTGTATCATATTTATGCATAAATCTCTAACGGGGAATTTAGTCCATAGCATTGCCCAAATTCATTTGTCCAAACCTTCCTATTCTTCAACAAAGGGAACTAAATTTTGTTCCAACTTTTTCTAGTACCTCCAAACATGGAAGAGACTTGGACTTGCATGAGAAACCTTGTGTACCAGAAGGCTTCGTGAAATAACTAGCTTGGATCTCTCCCCAGCAAGGTAGGGAGAGAAGTGAAATATAAAGACAAAAAAGAGGTGCCTGGAAGAGAGTAAAGCTCATACCGGAAGCCAGGTTGAGGGACAGGGGCTAATGAGGGAGGTGCCTCTGCCCCATGGCTTATAGAGGAGAGGGGGAGCAGATGTGGTTACGTAGACCCTTTCTGCAATCCAGAGGTTTCTTCAGAATCACCAGGTTTCCCTTCAGTCATCTGGGCATCAATATGAGAAAGAGCAACAATGCTGTTTGGTAACACTTAGTAATCTTCTCTCAGGAGGCATTACATGCCTTAGAACCTTGGGATTGCCAACTGGTGAAGGGCCAGTACTCCAAATAACATCTTCAATTCTCTTCACAGCTGACAGGCAATATATGTCACATCCATTTCCTGATTGCCTAAACTGAGGCAATAGTAGATTCTTCTCTGGCACGGATTTGTGACAAAGTCCCAGTCTGACAATCACCATTTCCTTGGGGAAGTTACTGGCCACCTTTAAATGTGAATTAACTCAACCCTAAATATATCTCTATTTTTATCTCTATCTCTGTGTCTATACCTATACCCATACCCATACCCATACCCATACCCATATCCATATCTGTATTGATATCTAATCTATATTTATCTCTATGTCTGTATTTATAATCTGTATATCCCATTCTATTTAGCCCTATATATATGTATATAGTCTATCTATTTATACTTATCTATCCATATCCATATCCATATCTATATTTATATCTATATATGCCATAGAGTTATTGTGAAGATTAAATGAAATAATGTTTGTAAAGTGCTCAGAGGAGGGTTTGTCATTTTGAAGGTGCTTAATAAATTAATTACTACTGTCATTGTAGTACTTAATACACAATAGTTATTAGCATTGGTGGTGTTATTAATTTTATTTGTTTATAGTGCATTGAACCTTGGAGGGGCATTAGAAATTGGCCAAGAACAGGTATGATTATTAAATAACAGAGTCACAGAGTTCCCTCTATAGCTTTTTTTTTTTTTTTTTTTT
>JAQZBX010070691.1:0-15370 GCA_029593785.1 Cabassous unicinctus
ACCAGGATCCCCACCTGTCCTCGTAGAACAGCTTCCTTCAGCTGACCCCTTTCCTCACAGGGACCAGGTCAAAGCATTGGGCATGGATGATGTTAAGAGGAAACTTCTTATGGGAGACTGAGGCTGGATCAGGGAGAATTCAGTGTGGCAAAGCAGAAAAGGCACTGACCTCAGAGTCAGAAGATCTGGCTTTTCATCTTAGCTCTGCGACCTGTGGGCTTTGTGACACCGGACAAGTTGCCCAGCCTCTGTGAGCCCCAGGATCCCCACCTATGGGATGGGGAGTTGGTGTGAGAGTTCCTGAGATAACACTTGGAGGTGCCTTGCATGGTGCCTGGTGCTCATGATGTACTCTTCTTCCTTTCTTGCCTCTTGAGGGTCACTGCGCTGTACTACGAGGGAAGCCCCTCCATTCCTGAAGACCTTGCTGTGGGGTACTCAGCCTCCACCTGTGGCCTGGGTGAGGAGAAAACTCCTGCCCTGCCAGAGATCAGCAAATGACTTCATGAAAAAACCCAGCCTGGTTTTTTAGTCTAAGCATTAAAAACTCCTAAATCATAAAAAACAAAAACAAAAACAACAACAACAACAAAAAACATAATGTTGAGTTAAGGAAAAGAATGCATACAGGAGAATTCAATTGATATAAAAATTTAAAAACTGGTGATACTATATAATATATAATTAAGAGATGTATACATAATGTGGTAGGTTGCAAATGATGGTCACAGATTCCTCCCATCCCTATATGCTCACGTGTTTGCAAACCCTCTTGGAAGTTGAGGACTATTTCCATTTTTTGAGAGTCCTGGTATATAAAACAAGGGAAAAAATAAACCAAAATGGGGTTACTAAGATTATGATGTTTAAAGTGTTTTTATTTCCTACATATTGCCTTTTCAACACAAAAATCTGAATACAACGTATTTTACTAATCACAAGATTTATAAAAAAATACTACAATCTGGGACATGTTGTGTGTTTTTTTTTAATTAGAGAATTTGTAGGTTTATGGAAAAGTCATGTGTATAATACATCACAGTTTTAACCAGTGAGATGAATATCTTCTTTCAATCCTTGCAGTCATCTCTGAAATCAGATATTCTGACTGGGAAGCCACTGATTTTGAGGCTCAGGCCAAATGGCCTTCCTCACCCTGTGACCGGCCCTGTGGATTATTTTGCTAATGTTTGGGGTACCGCAAGGTCAACATGTGGGTACTTACTTTACATTTCCTTGACCAAGAGTGAGCCCAACTGAATTCCTCCCAGAACAAAGAAATAATTTGCCCCTAAGACAAATTCTAGCTTCTATCCTTAGAATCACAGTAAACAAATTATTGAAGATTTAAAAATAACAGCCTAATTCGTGCCATCAACTGTTCATAAATGTTGAGATCTGGTCTCATAAGCACCTGACAATAAACGCAAATATGATTATTTCATGTCTCAGAAAAAATCCTGACACTTATGTGGTTGAGTCCATGACACAGCTCTCCAAGATCTAGCCCCTGCCTACCTCTCCAGAGTCATCTTCTCACCACTCCATGCCTCAGACTCTACACTTCAGTAACGTACACCATCGACATTCCTCAATTCCATGCTTTTACTCATGCTGCCCTCTCCTCTTCTTCTGGGTGTCATCTCTACCCACAAGATTTCCCTGTGCTCCAGGGCAGCCAACCATTCTGATTTGCCCAGGACTGAGGTTTTCCAGGATGTCAGATTTTCATGCTAAAATTGGGACAGTCCCAGGAAAACCAGGACCGTTGGTCACATTATTTGTATCTCCTGTGCACTCCTCTCTCTGGGATACAGCACGTGGGCCCTCCTTGGCCCTGATTCCTTTGTTGAATGAATGGGTATAGGGCATGAGCACCTGGATGAGATGAGGCTGAGCCCCAGGGTCCTGGCTTGGGTGACTGGGCGCTGACGGTGGTGCCCTTCATTGAGGAGGGAGCTGGGACAGGATGGGGCAGGTCTGGGGAGAGGGCGTGGCAGAGAAGGGGCACATGATGTGTTCATTTGTGGACATGCTGAGTTTGAGGTACCTGCATCAAATCTAAGCGGAGAAGGACTCTCTGAAGATGATTGTTGAATATTCAGATCTGGAGTGCAAGTAAGAACAGGGCTGCAGATGGGTAATGATTTCTTACTCATGAGGTGCTTAGGAAAGGCTTCCTCCAACCTTGTTGATTTGCACATCATCCCTCACGTATCAACTACCACCATAATTCTGGTTCACTCCATCTTCCAAACTCCGGAGTCAAACCCCTGCACAGGGGAGTGGATGTAGCTCAAGTGGTTGAGTGCCTGCTTCCCATGAACAAGGTCCAAGGGTTTGATACCCGGTACCTCCTAAAACAAAAACAAAAACAAAAACAAAAACAAAAACAAAAACAAAAACAAAATGAAAACCCTGCAGGGACAGACAGCAGGCTACTGGGAGAAGCTGCCTCTTGCATAGATGTCATTGCTGCCTGGAAGTTTCTTCCTTCTCTAGACAACTCTGCTGCATCGAGCATTTCATTCATCATGATAAACTGAAAGTGTAATATTTGTGATGCTTGAGTCCAATTTGAGAAGGATCCAGAAAATATTATCCAGATACAGCCAACTAAATGGTAATAATCAATTAACATCGAGCTTTTTGGACTTCTTTTTTTTCAACTGATAAAATTTTTTATTTCACTTTTGAATTTTTATACTTTACTTGATTATTCCATGTAAGGTTGAAATTAGAATTGTTTAAAATATATACACAAATCTAGTACATCAATAACCAGGAATTTTTCTTTTTTTTCCCTATACTATTTTCACAACCGTGGTGCTTGCTAGGCAATATATAATCATCACAGAAGCAAACATTAGGTGGAATACTGATAAGGAAAAGCAAAGCAAGAAAGAGCTACCAGATATACAGGCAGGCTCAGTTCCACATTCAATACTGGGGTTATCAAGTGCCAAGTAGTACTGCACGTTTTTGTTCAGCTAGAAAGGAGGGATTTTTTTTTCTTTTTCTTTTTTTTTTTAAATTAGTGCATGAATTTTTCTTTTCTCATTTCAGCAGTTGGACAAACAAATGGACTCTGCAGCTACATGGAATGTTAAAAGGTCGAGGGGCGATACTGTGAGACTGACAGGCCCAGCCGCTCCTGATTTTCTCCACTGCTGTCTGTGTTCTCACAGCATCCCTGCATTGCAGGGTCTTGTTTAAACGTGTCTGAGAATCTAGCTGCATGACTACACTTGGCAGATCTGGTGACAGGTACTAACAAGCATTATCAGGGCCGTTTGCATTACAGGGAGAAATCGTGGCTATTTAAAATGCTTTTTTAAAAATTCAGCTCTTGGTATGACTGAAGAGCAACAGCCATGCTGAGTACTGGAGGAAGACAGAGCTATGGTGCTGGCAGCTCTCCACCACTCTTTGCAGCAAGGCCTGCTCACCCAGGTGCCCACCAACTTCTCTCATCCCTCATTGGCCTCCTGTTCTTGCCCATATAGTATTAAAAAAAATGTATGGAGGCAGAAGGACAGAAATCTAGAGAGGGAAGAGAAAACCAGTCAACATTCATAAAGGACAGTGGGAAAAAATGTTGAGAGCTCAAAATTTAAAAGCCCCAAGCTAGGAAGAGCCCAAAAGATTTGGACTAAGCTCTGCAGGACATTATTCTTAAAGACATTATTCAATAAGCAGATAAGGCCATTCTTAAGATACACAGCTTTCTTTTACTTTAGCTTGGTGGCTACAACGAAAACAGATTCCACTACTGAGACATGAGCTGCAAATTGGTAACACTACTCTAGGAAAGAGAGTTTAGTCATGTGTGTTATATGAGCACTGGATCTTTCTGTGATGTCATAACCCAGGTATCTGCCACAAAGAATGTCAGTTTCAGGCTTTGAGTTTCCTCAGAGGAAGACACTGTGGACATTTGCAGTCCTGAGCTTTTGAGTGGCAACAGCCCAAACTGGTCAAGTGTCTATAACACCTTGTGGCAGTTTGATATTATTTATGAATTCCAAAAAGAGATATAGATTATGTTTGTAAACTGGTCTGTTCCTCTGGGCATGATAACCCTTTGATTGTATTACCTTCAGCTGAGACGTCTGATTAAATTATGGTACGATTAGGGCTTTGATTCAACCATGTCATTAGAGTGCGACTCAGCGTTGAGTCCCAGCCCCCTTGGTGGGCTGATAAAACAGACTCTCACACGGAAGTAGATACACAGAGAAGAACACAGAGGAAGAGAGACAGCTCATTAGACACAGCAGAGTCCCTGGGAAGAGAGATGAGCCTGATAATCTACAGCTGACCTTGTGAAGAGACCAGAGCAGCTGAGCCCAGAAAGAAACGAGCCCCGGGAGAGAGACGAGCCTTAAGCCAGCCTACAGCTGAGATGGGAAGAAGCTGGGACCACGGAGCCTTAAAAGGAAGAAGGAGGGCTGAACCTTTGCAGACATTGCTTGCCATCTTACTCCAACACATGGCCAATGACTTTGGGTGAGAAAGTACTTCTTATGGTATCTTGAACTGAACTCTTTAGGGCCTTGTGACTGTAAGCTTCTACTCCAAATAAATACCCTTTATAAAAGCCAATGAGTCTGGTACTTTGCAGACTAATACACCCCTGAACAGCAGACAGAACTACTGTGAGTTACTATTCAACTCAAATGCCAAATGATAGGGGTCTCACTCCAACTCCCAGCATTGCAAAATAATCTCTATAACTTTCTGTACAACTTTACAACAGAATTGTATTTCAGTGATTATTTTGATATCAGATTAAACTTTCCAAAAAGTTACACATAATTCAGGTCTATTTTTTTTCTACCAGTAAGAGTTCTGCTAAATTACAAAACCCCATAATCACAGTATTCAGTTTTTTTAAAAAATTAAACACATGGTAATCCTGTCAAAGTTAATCAGAATCAAAACTTTCAGAATACCATGGTATTTTCATAACCAACCTGAATTTTAGGTACAAATACCAGCTGCTTATCCTGTGGACCATTTTTGCTAGGCTGAGGCTGTGAGAAATTGAAAGTCGACATCATACAATTCTTTTTTTTTTTTTTCAAATCTCACAAAGGGATCTATGTGGAGGGTACAGAGTGACACTGAATGGATCACAAAGCACGCGAGACATTAGTTCTCTCCCTCCCCAGCACCTCCTTCATCAACCTGGTTTTCTGACGTCCACAGAGTGAGACTGTCCCTAAGTAACTGCATGATCAGAGTGCTGCCTTTGTAAGGCTCTTCACTCAGTGTAGTCAGTTCAGCAACTGCCTCATCCAAGGCCGTTTCTGCCAGGCTTTTCAGGAGAATTCAGGATCTCATAATAAAAGAATGAGAAATTAAGTGCCAGGCCGAGGTGAATTGGGTGTGTAGGCTGCATTTCTTTCTTACTAATTTCAAATGCTTCCTGGTAAGCCTGCTAGGAGTTCGACACAGTGGTTTGTTTATTGTCTCCAGCTGCCACCTCAGAAAGATATCTAAAATAATCTCCTTTCATTTTCAAGTAGAACACCTTACTCGCTGGTTGTGTAGCATTGGGAATAAGGTATTTGTCCACCAGCTCCAGAACATCACTGCAGGTGTCCCGCAGTTCCTCCTCTGTCTTCTCTCGGTACTCTTTGCCCATCTGCTGCTGCTTCTTGTTCCTCTCGGTTTTCTGTTCAAAGCTGGAGATGACACCCCAGGAAGAGCGGCGGGCGCCTACCACATTCTTGTAGGCAGCAGAGAGCAGGCTTCTCTCTTCACTGGAAAGGCCGTGCCCCTGTTCCGTGACTGCCTTCGTGGCTGCAGCCACATCATCGTAACGCTCAGCTGCTCGGCAAGTTGGCTTTCTGCGCCAGCTCACTTTTATCCACGGTCTTTCCCGTGGAGGCCTGCAGGGGCAAGGGTGCTTCCGAGCGTGACTCCAAGACGAGCCGCTTCCTTCCCAGGCCCGCTTCTTGGGCAGTGGTGGCTGCTTCATTGGCAGCGGCAGCTACCTTGGCTGGCGGCAGCTCCACTTTGCTCCGGTCACTACTGAACTATGTTTTAAGGGAAGAAACGATCTACGCTTCAGTTTTATGATGTACTTTTATGTTATTTGAAGAGCCAAAACAATATTTTTGAAAACAAGTCAGTGGTAATTACTCACCCTGCGTTTTGTCATGATGCTGATTTTTAAATACAAAGGCACTCATCTCTCTCTCAAATTACTTGGGCCGTTCTCCTTATTTTGCAAAGGAGGAAGCTGAGGTGTGCATAGGTTAAATGACTTGACTATAGCAACAATACATAGGTTTGCGTGACCCAGGAAAGCTGTGTGGCAAACACATCCTGTTATATAACAAAGTTCTCACAAATTAAATTACTGTTTAAAAAGGCTAATAAAAGGTATGTGCTCCTTGCATTCTAGTTTCCAACCTGAGGCTAGAGACCTACTCTTTCAATTTCTGCCTTCATTTGCTCCTGATAGCACACAGCTGAAACAGGTGCGCTAAGCTATGGCAATGATTACTGGCTTCAGAATACAACTAAGGCAAGGTATAATGTAAAAAAATACATCAAACTAGATGAAGAGATATATTATTAATTAGTCTCTCAGAACACAAACGGCAGATGTGTTTGCATTTCAGCTCAGTTGGATACTGTCATTACTTTTTTAAAATGCTGTACATACTGAAGTTAAAAAAAACCTATACAAAGCATCATATCGATTAAAAGAGAGGCTCTTTTTTTGCTTATCTTGAAAATTTGTTGCAGAATACAGTATAGAAATTGAAATGGGAAAGAGAGAAAGAAAGAGAGAGAATGAGAGAGGGGGAAGGGAGGGAGAGAATGAGATTGAGACTAAATGTCTGATTTTGGAGAGAAGAGCCCTAAACAGGAAAACTGTTTTATGAAGTTTAACCTCTTCTGAACTATGCAGCTGGCAGAATACAAAATGCAGTTTAGACAACTGACTTTTTTTTTTAGGAGGTATCAAGGTTCAAACCTCTCATACTTGGGAAGCAGGTGCTCACCCACTTGAGCTACCTCTGCAACTAACTTTTAAAAATAGAAAAATCTCCAGGCAAAGTTATCAAATCATCTGT
Source organism: Cabassous unicinctus (assembly GCA_029593785.1). Classification (NCBI taxonomy): domain Eukaryota; kingdom Metazoa; phylum Chordata; class Mammalia; order Cingulata; family Chlamyphoridae; genus Cabassous; species Cabassous unicinctus. Next base: position 7,095 of record JAQZBX010070691.1, read on the forward strand.
TCTTCAGCAAGCATTGGTTGAGTGCTGACTGAGTGCTCAGTCTCCGCTCTTGAGGAGCTTATGGTCTAGCAGAGGAAACACTGACTTGGACTTACATGAAAGGGGGAAGTGGGAGTCCCAACAAAACACTAAGGAATCAGGAAGCAACGCCTTTCAGCTGAAGAAATCAGGGAAGGCTTCTTTGCAGAGGAGCGGCATTCCGGGCTAGGCTTGAACACTAGGATTTGGACATCTAGGGACAGAGCGGGGGTTGGGAAGCTGGGGGGGTGGCGGGGAAGGGCACACATTCTCCCTGAGACCTTTACTGATGGCCTGATCAGTGCCAGGCATTGGAGAACCGGCATGAGCAAGAGCCTGAGGCAGGAAGGTGAGCAGAGATGGGACTGGAAAGGACACAGAAAGGCTGGTTATGATGCTACAAAGTCAGACCATTGGATCTGTTCGTGTCTTAACGACTGAAAGTGGCAGAGTATTCAGAATAAAGAACATCTCCATTTAAATATGGGTGGATAAAAAAGATGAGAAAGTGAGAGTGTGAGAGCACACAGCTGAGACCCAGGGGACCCTGAAGGTAATCAAGTGGGTGAATCAAGTCAGCCTCCAGGCTCTGGGGTCCAGGTCATGTATTAATTGTAGGGGGTTGGGATGCTAGCATATGAAAAGATAATCAAAGGACAACCAGCAAGATGGCGGCAAAGTAAGGTGCTCCTAGAATCAGCTCTTGCTATAGGGCACTTAGTAATCACCCAGAGCTATCTAAAGCACCTGTTTGGAGGCTCCAGGACATCAGAAGAGATCCTGCAACATCCTTGAAAGAATGGAAGGAGGAGACTGCCCATGTGTAGAGAAGATTTGTGAGTAGAGCCCTCCGGTCCCGGAGGCCAGTGCCCATCCTCCACTGGAGGCACAAGCTGCCTGGGGAGCTATTCTGCGGCTGGAATTGGAAGCTCCACTTCCCAAAAATAGGGGAGGAAAAGATGACTGGGCACCAACTTCAGCTACTTATTAGTCAATTCGGCTGGCTAAAGTATAATCCTAAGAACAGCTAAAGTTTGAACCTGTCCAAGTCAGAAAGAGGCCAGTAGCCGCCATTTTGACTCCCTCCCCAGCATGAGGGGAAGCGGGGCTGACTGAAAATCACAGTCCTGGTAGGGACCGGCTTCTTTCCATCCAGATCTACCTGCAGCTCTAGCCTAGGCCTCAGCCCCACCTCTAGCAGGGAGGAAGCTGGCGGGCCCTGCACCAACCCTTTTGGGTAACTGCAGGTACATTTGGCAGGCAGACTGAATAGTTGGAAGTCTAGTGGGGCAGCTGCCGTAATTTTGGACCTGCACGGCATAGATTGCTGCCCACACCTGCAACTCCATCCCTGCCCTAGGCAGGGGAATCTTCATTAGTCTCTCTGGGCAACTACAGTCTAGGCCTGCACAACTTGGATTATTCCACACAGCTGTGGGCCTGTCCCTACCCTTGGCAAAGGAGAAAGTTGGGAGAAGCTTCATCGATCCCTGGGGAAATGAGGGCAGCTTGAGCCGCCACAGTTTATAGCATCATCTGCATCCTCGGCTTCTACTACACAACCAGCAAGGGAGAAAGGGCAGGAAGCCCTAAACTAAGGAGAGAAGCCATACCCAAAATAAATACATCTAGTAAGCCAGATGCCAAGACACCAACAAAAAATTACAATCCACACCAAGAAACAGGAAGATATAGTCCAGTTAAAAAAACAAGATAAGGGAAGAGGGTGTGGCTCAATCGATAGAGCTCCCGTTTACCATATGGGAGGCCCCGGGTTTGTTTCATAGAAAAATAGCAGATCTTATGGGAATGAAAGGTGCAATAAATGAAATTAAAATTACACTGGAATCATATAATAGCAGATTTGAGGAGACAGAAGAAAAGATTGGTGAGCTTGAAGAAATGGCCTCTGAAAGCAAACACACAAAAGAACAGATGGAGAAAAGAATGGGAAAAATTGAACAAGGTCTCAGGGAACTAAACGACAGCAAGAGATGTGCAAACATACATGTCATGGGTGTCCGAGAAGGAGAAGAGAAGGGAAAAGGGGCAGAAAGAATATTTGAAGAAATAATGGTAGAAAAATTCCCAACCTTACTGAAGGACATGGATATTCATATCCAAGAAGCACAATGTACTCCCATCCAAATAAATCCAAATAGACCAACTCCGAGACACATACTAATCAGAATGTCAAGTGCCAAAGACAAAGAGGATTCTGAGAGCAGCAAGAGAAAAGCAATGCATAACATATAAGGGATACCCAATAAGATTAAGTGCCAGTTTCTCATCAGGAACCATGGAGACAAGAAGACAGTGGTATGATGTATTTAAGATACTGCAAGAGAAAAACTTCCAGCCAAGAATCTTATATCTGGCAAGATTGTCTTTCAAAAATGAGGATGAGTTTAGAATATTCACAGATAAACAGAAACTGAGAGAGTATATAACTAAGAGACTGGCTTTGCAGGAAATACTAAAGGATGTGCTACAGCCTGGAAAGAAAAAACAGGAGAGAGAGGCTTGGGAGAGACTCTAGAAATGAAGATTGTATCAGTAAAAGTAACTAAAAGTCTCAAAAGAGTGGTGAAAATAAAATATTTAGGAATAAACTTAACCAGAGATGTAAAGCACTTGTATTCAGAAAGCTGCAACTCATTGTTAAAAGAAATTTAAAAAGACCTAAATAATTGGAAGAACATTCCATGCTCACGGATTGGAAGACTAAATATCATTAAGATGTCAATTCTACTCAAATTGATATAAAGATTTAGTGCAATCCTGATAAAAATTCTATCAGCGTTTTAAAAATAAATGGAAAGCACGATTATTAAATTTATTTGGAAAGGTAAGGGGTCCTAAATAGTCAGAAACATCTTAAAAAGGAAAAGCAAAGTTGGAGGACTCTCACTTCCAGACTTTAAATCATATTACCTAGCTACAGTGGTAAAAGCAGCATGGTGCTGGCATAAAGACAGACACATAGACCAGTGGAACCGAATTGATGGTTCAGAAACAGACCCTCACATCTAGGGTCAAGAGATTTTTGACAAGCCTGTCAAACCCACCCAACTCAGGCAAAACAGTCCATTCAACAAGTGGTGCTGGGAGAACTGGATATCCATAGCCAAAAGAAGGAAAGAGGACTCCTATCTCACACCTTATACAAAAGTTAACTCAAAATAGATAAAAAACCTAAATATAAAAGCACGAACCATAAAGCTTCTAGAAGAAAATGTAGGAAAATATCTTCAAGACTTGGTGGTAGGTGGTGGCTTCTTAAAGGAGGTAAGAGGAGGACTGAGATGGACTACTGATGTTTAATGTATGTAGAAGTTTTAATTAACTTTATTGTAAAAGTGTGAAAATGTATTGAGTTGATGGTAACACATTATAGTGAGTAACAGCTGGTTTTTAAATGGGAAGAGGGTAGTCTAGGGATGTGAATGCCAATTGACAGAAAGCTAGAGAATAATCTAGGGACTGACACAATAAACCCAGAGGTGGGTGAGAATTGTGGCTGATGGTACAGATGCAAGAGTGTCCTTTGTGAGCTACAGCAGATGTACATCACTATTGCAGGGTGGTAGGAATGTGGAGAAGCATGGGAAAAATACAACTGGAATGACCTATGGACTGTGGTTAACAGTAATAATGTAATATTCATGCATCTATGCCAAAGATGTACTGTGTTGATAATGGGGTAGTATGGAAAAAGTGTGCCAGATATATGCTATGGACCTGGTAATAATCTGATAATATTATCTCATAATCCGTAACAAATGTGCCACCACGATGTGGTGTGTTGATAGAGGGGTGTTGTATGGGAATTCTGCACATGTGTATGATTATTTTATAAGTTTACAACTTCTGTCATAAAAATACATTTAAAAAATAATAATAGGGTGGGTTGGGGGAAAAATACACCAAATGTAAGATAAGGACTATAGTTAGTTGTAAGATTTTGACAATATTCTTTCATAATTTGTAACAAATGTCTCACAACAATGCAAGGTGTTGGTGGTGGGTTGATGTGTGGGACCCCTTTATGATGTTATGCATGTTTGCTTTGTAAGTTCACAACTTTTACTATATTTACTATATACTTATTGTTTATGTATGTTCATGTATAAATGATATAATAATAATAATAATAATAGGGTGGTTGGGGGGAAAATACACCAAATGTAAGATACTTTGGTTAATAGTAATATTTTGAGGATTCTCTTTAATCATTAGTTAAAAATGTTTCACAACAATGCAAGGTATTGGTGGTAGAGTGGTATTGTGAGGTATGAGAGCCCTGTATGATGTTATGTATGTTTGTTTTGTAAGTTCACAACTATTACTATACACTTATTGTTTATGTATGTTTATGTATGAGTGATATACTTCAATAAATGAAAAAAAAATAGGGAAAAAAATTAAGAGATGACCAGTGCAATCAGTTGCATGGAATAATTCAGCATGTCTAGCATGCAAATCTCCATCCACCAGATTGACCTCATTTTTAGTGGTGACATCAAGTTATTGAATGGCCTGTGCCAGTCAACAAATGAATAGCTTTTCAAAAACTTATTTGGGGTTGAAATAGAAAATATTTAAGATTTACTCTTCTAGTTCCTTCCAGAAATTCCTATTAATGTCATTCAGAAATTCTAACCTGTAGAATTTAGCATTTATTTCTTGTTTGTAAATCAAGATGTATAATAATTTATACTTTGGAATTTTGCATAAGTCTGTAGAAAGGTAATCGATATAATTCTTTAATAAAAAAACTTAAAATAAAATAAAAAAAAAAAGATAATCAAGCCTTAGATAAAGGGTTATGAGGAAACGACCCCACTGTGATGACCCCCATTTGACCTGATTTAGAAAAGTGAAGGCAGAGAACCAGCCATGATTCCCAAACGACAGGAACCATAGCAGACCGTACACCATTTTGTGGTTTTGCATTTTGTCCTTGATACATGCTTCCTTGACCTCAAAACCAGGGGCTTCCTGGGACATAGTAAGTGTCAATGGATACTTGGTCTATTAATATATATTTTTAAGAATGGCCTGCTATAATTCTACTCTCACAATGTGACTAGTATTTTTGATGCCTCAGCTTCCACTAAGGCCTCATTGTTTGGCGTTTTGTACATTTTTAAGCAATGAAAAGGTAGGAAAGAGCTGAAGTAGTTTCTTATGTGTTTGACAGTATGTTGAGGGGTACTTCATAATTGCCGCCCAGGGCAAAATAGAACAGGATTTTATGGCCAAGTCTTATGTTGACAGAGTGCACGGCTCGTAGCTGTACGCACTGTTTCAAAATAAATGCATCCCTGTGAAATGGACTGCCAGGAGGACCGCTGGTGTTGGCAGCTTGGCGTAATTAAGGAGTGGGATATTGGTTCCAAGGAACTGATGTTACTTTGACACGCAATGTTTCTGGGCAATTTGATCCCTAACAATAATTCATTTTGTTTCCTGCTGTGGGACTCATTTTGTTCCTAGGCCATTTGAGACTTTGTTAAAGATTTATATGGTAGCTTAAAAAACAACAACACAAAACAAAACAGTAGTTACTGTGGTGTGTGTTCAGTTACCAGTTATGTTTACTGAACATGGTAAGAATGACACTTGGTCAGAATTCAGGTTTTTAATTTCTAATTCAGCTTTTGTTTTTCTAGATTACACTGACACAGTGCCTTAGAATTGTCAAAATGGAAAAAGCATCCAGCAAATTTGACCCTAGATGCAGTGATTGATTAGCCAAAGAGGCAAAGTAGAAACCAATTATTCTTGCTTGTCACACTGTCTTATTAAAACCACTATCCTTAATTTGCTTTGTTATGGTTATTATGTTCATTTTGTCTCCATCAGTTTGCATGATAGAATTTCAGAAATTTTGTCCCACTTTTTTTTTTTTTTTTTGAGGTACCTGGGCCAAGGATTGAACCTGAGACCTCATATGTAGGAAGCCAGCACTCAGCCACTGTGCCACAATGGTTCCCCTGAGTTGCTTTTTTTTTTATTTTAGGAGGCACCCGGAACAGGACCCTGGACCTCCCAAGTGGGAAGCAGGCGCTCAACTGCCTGAGCCACATCTGCTCCCATTATCCTACGTTTTAATGTGGAAACTTGAATCTTTTCGTAGAACTACAAGAAATCTTTCAAAAGCTTTGCCATTTTTAAAAACTGTTCTGTCAAAGTGGGCTTAGTATTATCATTTCAAGGCTTTAGTATTTTAAAATTATATTGAGATATTTATATACACAGTTAATAGTCCTAAAAGTAAAACTGCCAGCTGTATAATCTTCCTTTTGGAATGATCCAGCTCTTTCGATGAGGAAAGAATTAATTCATTAGGGAAAAAATGGCTTCAAACCTGAGCCTGATGCAAAATTTTAAATCCATCTTTTAAAGATCATTCCAAAACTTGTGGGCTTTCATCAAAACCCAATTCATTGGTAATTGTTCTTGAAACATTCACCACTGTTTTCTTAGAAGCATATTTGCCCAACATGTTACTTGGGCAGTTTCCGTGCTAGTGACTGAAATGCAGTGCATGGGTACCGACACATGTATGTAGACACAATATGTGCATACCATTCTGTTGTAAGGGAAAGGTCAGATTTACAGATTCTTTGTTTTAGAGGGAAAAAGGTTGATGACTTATTTTTTGATTTCCTAATTTATTGACAAATAGATACATTTAAAAAATAGACTAGGAGAAAGCATTAAAGAATATCTTTGTCTTGGTGTGAATGAGAGGACCTGTGAAATAAAAATAAAATAGTATTTCAATTTTTTCATTGTAAAAATCACAAAATGGCACTATTCAAAACTATTCGAAATTGTTTTTGCTTTGTTGCTGCACTGATGACCCTGAACTCTCTGCCAGTATTATAGATACCAAGGACTAAAGCCTTTGGAGATCTGGATTTGAGTCTTAGCTCTGCCACTTGCTTGCTGTGTGAACTGGGGCAAGTTTCCCAGCCTCTCTGAGCCCCACTTCCCTGATCTGTAAAGTGGAAGATGGTAAGAATATCCAGCATAGAATCGCCGCAGAGATGAAATGCTTAGCACAACACCTGAAGTGTAGGAAGTGCCAGTGAGTGGTAGCTACTCATGGTAGCAGTGACAGTAGTAAAAGTAATTGTAAACTTGGTGAAGGTGGCAACAGAAGGGGCCACCTTTCAATGCTAGTAGGATTGTGCCGCTGATGTTGACTGAGCCCAGGTAGTTAGCATTAGATAAGCTGAAGGACAGCTTTCTGGATGAAAATATAATTGAGAAAGCATGCAATTACTTGGAAATCTATGCAGAGACCCATAAGCATTATAAGTGGGAATAGCTATGAATGATTTACATAGAGCATCAACAAATTGGATATTCAGAGATTACTTAGATAACAACCTCTGTGCTGGGCACTGAGGACAGAAAGGTGATTAAGACCTGTCCCCAAGTCTCCTTCCCGGCGTGTGTGAGTGTACGTCTGTGCATGTATGTGACATGTGTGTTGGGGTGGAGGGAGTCAGAGAGGCAGGTGCAGGGTGGTGAGACCTCAGAGATGAACGCCGCTCTCAGGTTGTTCCCTCCCTGGGAGACGTCTAGGGCTGGCTCTGTGCTCCGGCCCCCAGAGAGTTTATAATCAAAAGTAGAGGCTGGGTAAGTGAAGCTCCAGCTGCGCTCCTAGAACAGTACTGTCCAACAGCGAGCGTCATACGTCATTTAAAATTTTCTAGCAACCACATTAAAAAAGTAAAAAGAAACAGATGAAGTTAATTTTAATAACATTTTATTTAATTCAATATAGCCAATCACAATAAAATTATGAATGAGAAGTTTTAAACTCTTATCTTTGAAATGTACTGTGCGTTTTTCATTTAAAACACATCTCAGTTTGGGCTAGCCCCATTTCGGGTGCCCAGTAGCCGCATGTGGTTAGTGGCTACATATGAACAAGGGCTATTCTCTAGCTCTAGTAGCTCTGCTACTCAAAGTGTGGTCCTCGGCCTGACAGCCTCGGTGTGCCCCTGGAGCTTGTAGATGTGCAGAACCCTGTTGCCACTCCTACCCCCTGAATCAGAATCTGCATTTTTATAAAGTCCTTGGGTGAGCCACTGAAGTTTGCGAAGCACTGTCTGATGGCTTGGATAGCTTGTTATTTGAGGAGATTACACACCCTCCCCTCTAAACACGTTTGCCCTGTGCCTGAACTTATCACAGATAGGTAAGCCATTTTATCACAGTCTGACCAAAGGTAGAGA